>JAVJIF010013701.1:0-85788 GCA_038442645.1 Agave tequilana
CTTGAATTCAGAGACTTTTAGAGAATTGCTTCTCTATTCAGGGTGCTGAGACCCTAATACCCTCCCTTCTTCTTAAGGAATCTCCAGAACCAGGCGAGAAGGAATTCCAATTGAAGGCGGTTTTGAGAAGTAGCAAGAGGGTTCTACCAACCTTCTGTTCTCTGATTCCCCGAACAAGGCGAGAAGGAATCTCATCGCTCGCATCGTCAAAGGGACAAAGTGGTTGTGCGCTGACCAGACTCCTATCGGCACACTTTCTTCAGAATCTCTGAGGAGATCTACTTGTAATCTTTTAAATAATACTTGTAATTTAGCTCCTCAACTTTTTATTATAAGTTTTCCCCTTTGCAAATCTATGGAAAACAGGTATGGCTCTGCACGAGATGTGAAAAGTCTCTGCTTTGCCTTTGGGATCCCTCCCGTACGAAGAATATTTCCCGTGCGAGGCGGAATTGGCACTTCTGGAGAAGCAGGAGCCCGCCTTGTTTGAGACCTACCGGGAGTTAATGTGCCACTTGTACATTTGTTCCAGTATGCATGGGAGCAGTAAGGGAGCTTCATGCAGCTTGAAAAGCTGGAGAGATTATTGTTCCCTGGCATGAAAATACTCCTGAAGCGGCTCATTGTGGAGTTTCTGATGAAGACATCTTTCACCGGATGCAAGAGCATTCTCAAGGGATCTAATTCTGGAAGAAGATGACGACCCCTATGAAAAAGGCGATATTCTTCGGAGTTTCCACCACCAGGCTCGTCGGCCGACCTCCCGAAGGCACTTCTGGCTGGTTTCTTGACAGTCTGGTTGAAGAGATGTGTGGTGCCATCTTCATCGGGCGACGTCATTCATCCGACTGTCTTGTTGCATGCCGTTCGTCTAGTCCATGGTCGTTCTCTTGGACTTCTTCCATCCATGATGTGCTGTATTCAGAGAGGCCTTTGCGCATTGACGGAGACTTTCTGTAGGCCACCAATGATAAAACGGAAAGGGGACTATTTTGCCCTGCGACGGATCAAACCCCAGAATTGGCCTGCCATACACTTATTTGATGGCGTGGTTCGCCCTTCACTGTCCTTCCATGATTGAGCCGGAGAGGACCCCCCAGAAGGTGTTTCGAACGACGCTTCTCCGTCGATTCGAGGGATGTTCATGGTTGAAGACTTACGTGGCTGCGGTCCGTAAGCAACTGTGCCGCCATGACGTCTATAGCCTTTTCCGCTGCTTCCCCTATATTCAGGATGCGGGCTATGGTGAAGAATTCAAGGATGTGGGGGAAGGGCAGACATCATTGAGCCGGGGAATTTTTGAGTGGCTGTTAGCATTCGGCCCTCACATTTATTGTACAGAAGCGGGGACACCTGCTACCTGGAGTCCTATGTTCCAAGTCGGTTTGCCCGTCAGTTTGGGTTTGACCAAGTGTACGTGGGCAATCCAAACAGCAATCTGGCTTTCATGGGGAGTCTCATCGATGGAGCCCGCGCCTGGCGGTTCTTCATTGCTGGCTGTACAGAAGCGCGGCTGTGCATGCCGCTAAGGACTCCGAACCTTCTGATGACCCTGGGATTCTGCCAGTGGTATACGACCTCAAACTCCACACCCACCGGATTTTCTATTAATTCTTCTGGTGTGAAGTTAATTTCTCAGCGGCTGAAGCCGAAGGTCACTGAGAAGAGCGAGAGTAAAGGGTTCGCGTCCCAGGCCTCGTGGAGTTCATTACCGTTGATGACAGTGAAGCCTCGGATGCAGGAAGTCCTCGCTTCGAAGCGGATACAGGTGCTGAGACTTCAGCAGCTGCTTTTGGCGTGGTGGGGACGGCCTCCGTAGAATATGCCGATGTTGAAGAAGTGGAGGAAGAAGATCCCGACGTCCCCCTTAAGCGAAAGCGGGAGGGTGGATCTCGTAGGAAGAGGGTAGTGAAGAAGCCTCGTCGCTATGCTCCTACGGTTGTTGCAGAGGCAAACCATCTGCAACGCTTCCTCCTCCTGCCCCATTAGTAACTGAATTGTCGGTTTCTAAACTGACTACTACTGGCGAAGCCGCTCCAGACCCGGGTAAGATCAGCTTCATCCCTGTAATATACTTTTGATGTGTTCCGGACAGCTCATTATTTGTTTTGTGATGCAGGAATTGAGGCGGTGAGAAGCCCGAGAGCTGAAGCTGTCGGAGAGCAAGGGAAGCATTATGATCCCTTGTTTACTTATAAGGAGGGCGATGAGGCTGGCTATTTCGCCCTCTCAGAAGAGTTCGGAGATGATGCGGCTGATGTAGGTCCTTCAGGCGCTGGGACCTCGAAAGGAAGTCCCGAAGCTTCTAGCTCCTTTGGGTGGACCACGGAGGGTTCGGCAAGAGAAGGTGGGCTGGCCATTCGTGTTGATTCCGCCAAAGATTTTCCTATGGAGCCCGTAGGGACTCATGCAGCCGTCAAGACAATTGAGGCGACATTTTCCTTTGGTACTATTTTGACCTTTTGACTCTTGCTATTTGTTATGCCCTGCCTAAATAAAGTCTTGTTGCAGGTGTTCCGCCTCTGGGTGCATCGACTTCAAGAGAGCTCACCCGTCTTCCTGAGGGATCTAGGGTGTGAGTAAGCACTTCGACCGCGGCAGATGCTACTGAGTTGGATGCTTTGTATGGCGACCTGCCCTCTTATCGGCCTGAACCAGCCATGGGAACTGAAATTGAGGGGACGGTAGTCACGGAACCATCTCACTTCCAACTATATCAGTGAGTGAGATGCCATCAGTTTCGCCAACGCCATCTATCTTGCCAGGTGCGGAGCTGAGGGTGATTACCAGTCCTACTTCTCCAACACTGGTGGTTGAGCCCGCTCTCCCGAAATAGTTACTAGTCCGACCTCGATTGTGGCTAGTGTACTGGTTTCAATGAAGACTCCCCCGAGATCACCGACGACCTCTCATGTTGCTGCAGCCAGTGCTTCTACTATTCCTTCCACATTGGTGTCAATAAAAGCTGGTGGAATCTTCAGGGGCTGCTCATCTGCCAGGAGTGATTGAGGCTGAAAACGAATTTATGGCTGAGCTAGTTGATAGCTTTTATAAGAGTTTGAAGCGATCCATCGCTTTAATTTTGAAAGGCCTGACTACCTCATTCTCTGCTTTAAAGGTGGTCCTCTCGAAGCATTGAGAGTATCCGAGACTTTGGAGGGGATGACCAGGCCGCTGCATTAAAACTTCTGGTGGACCAACTTGAGAGGGATGTAGACGAATGGCGCCGTCTTAGCCATTCGGACCTGGAGTCTTTCGGTTAACGAGCAGCTTGCGCACCTTGATGCTCAAATGCATGAAGCTCATCTTACCGCTCAAGAAGCCGCTAAGGCCATTTCTTCTGACTTGAAATCCTTGGATACAAGGAAGGTAGTGCTCGGGGACGCCATAGATGCTTCTAGCAGTACTCTTCTTGACGCTGAAGATAAAATTGAAAAGGCCAAGGAGATGATCAGGAAGTCTAATCTTCTTTTATCCAAGGCTGAACCAGTGCGTCTCGAAGAGACTGCCCGGCTTGAGCAACTTAAGGCTCAGAGTGACGAACTCTTGCGGCAAGAGGTAGCTCAGAGGGCAACCTTGGTTGAAGTTGAAGCTCGCTTGGCCCAGACAGCGAGCTTTAATGAGGCTGAGCTGAGGTCGCAGGCGTTTGTCGGAGCTGCTGATGATAGGAAGACAAGGCTGGCCATTCTTGAAGGACGGATCAAATCTTATGAAGCACCATCATAGCTTGTAATATGTGCCTTCATGTATCCCTCTTTTTAGAATCAATGAAAGTGATTTTATTTTGACTCCCCTGTTGTATTTTCGACTTGTTTTATCCTTTGAATTGTCGCTTTCAAGTTGTATTGCAGCCGTTTGAGAAATAGTCCTTACTGGATTGAATAGTGAGACTTGGCTATCTGCCGGTTCAGAGGTCGCAATGACGTAACTGATTGAGAAGCCACCAAGCTCAAAGTAGTCCTTGACGGACTGAAAGGCGAGACTTGGCTATCTGCCGGTTCAGAGGTCGCAATGACATAACCGATTGAGAAGCCACCAGCTCAAAGTAGTCCTTGACGGACTGAAAGGCGAGACTTGGCTATCTGCCGGTTCAGAGGTCGCAATGACATAACCGATTGAGAAGCCACCAAGCTCAAAGTAGTCCTTGACGGACTGAAAGGCGAGATTTGGCTATCTGCCGGTTCATAGGTCGCAATGACATAACCGATTGAGAAGCCACCAAGCTCAAAGTAGTCCTTGACGGACTGAAAGGCGAGACTTGGCTATCTGCTGGTTCAGAGGTCGCAATGACATAACTGATTGAGAAGCCACCAAGCTCAAAGTAGTCCTTGACGGACTGAAAGGCGAGACTTGTCTTTTGTAAATGTCAACAAGTACAGAACTGGTCGTTGGCTTGTCTGTCACTTATCTTTTGTAAATGTCAACAAGTTTAGAAATTATTCAGACCAGTCAGAATTTTGATGGAATTTGGAAAAAGGTCTCGTTTTCATTGCGAAAAACGAGGAGATCACCGTCATAGGTTAATGTTAACGTAACAGCGAAATAAATGCCAGAGGTTATACTGTTAAACATAGCATGAAAGGGTCTCGTTCTCACGGGGGAAACGAGAAAATCACTGTCATAGGTTTAGTGTTAACGTAACAGCGAAATGGATGCTAGAGGTTATACTATTAAACATAGCATGAAAGGGTCTCGTTCTCACAGGGAGAAACGAGGAAATCACTGTCATAGGTTTAGTGTTAGCGTAATAGCGAAATGGATGCCAGAGGTTATACTGTTAAACTAGCATGAAAGGGTCTCGTTCTCACGGGGAGAAACGAGGAAATCACTGTCATAGGTTTAGTGTTAACGTAACAGCGAAATGGATGTCAGAGGTTATACTGTTAAACATAGCAAAAGGTCTCGTTCTCACGGGGAGAAACGAGAAAATCACTGTCATAGGTTTAGTGTTAACGTAACAGCGAAAAGGATGCCAGAGGTTATACTGTTAAACATAGCAAGAAAGGTCTCATTCTCACGGGGAGAAACGAGGAAATCACTATCATAGGTTTAGTGTTAACGTAACAGCGAAATGGATGCCAGAGGTTATACTGTTAAACATAGCAAAAGGGTCTCGTTCTCACAGGGAGAAACGAGGAAATCACTGTCATAGGTTTAGTATTAACGTAACAACGAAATGGATAGAAAAATCTTTATATGTGGTCTTACCATTTCATGGATGAGAATTGGTAAGTAATTTTGGAGAGGGAATCAAATGGGAACATGTCCCTTAGGATTTTTAGCAAATCCTCAGCTGTCAACGGGTTTGATATGCCTTTACCAACTACCGTTTGAGTCGGGCTAGTCATGCTATTCCCCTCAGCATGATGAGTTATCGAGGACTTATGTTGGGCTTAAAGGCCAACATTTTCCTCTACCCTTAACCGTTAAGGGTGTTGGATCATGTGGTTAGTGCATGTAACCTTGATTCTCCTTTGAGATAACCAATGTATGACTAGGTTCCTACTGGTTTATGGTTGCATGATCTCATTTGGAAGAAGAAAGAGGCTCTCTTTGTGTGTACCTTAGATTTGAAGGTCTTGATCAGAGGGGTAGTGTTAACTTGATCATGAGAAGGATCCTTAAACAAGGATAATACTTCTTTAAGAACTTTTCATTGATCGGCATCATGAGTAAATCACCATCTGAAGTCATAAGGCGATAAGCTCCATTTGAATAGACTGTTTCTATTACAAACGGTCCTTCCCATTTAGGCTGAAATTTGCCTTTGATTTTGTGCGTCATGATCATCGGTCGTCTGACGGCTAAAACCAAATCTCCTTTCTGGAAGACTCTTTATTTGACCTTCTTATTGAAAGCTTTTGAGATTCGAGCTTGATATAACTCAATGTGCTGCTGAGCTTGTAGCCGCTTCTTATCTAGGGCTTCGAGCTCTTGAAGACGCAACCGATCATTGTCCTCTGATGTGATCTTAGTGGTCAGAGTAACCCATAATGACGGCATCTGGATTTCCAACGTATGACTGCTTCACACCCGTACACCAGGGAAAAAGACGTATTACCTGTCGGGGTCCGAACCGTGGTTCGGTAGGCCCAAAGACAATCACCAAGCTTTTCGCTCCAATCTCGCTTATTCGAGGAGACAAACTTTTTGAGTAACTTGATGATCGTTTTGTTGAATGCTTCCGCCAAGCCATTAGCGGCGGGATTATAGGCAGTTGAAGCCACATTCTGAATTCGATATTTATCGCAGAATCGATAGAATACCTGACTTATGAATTGGAGACCATTATCATGGATAATCCGCCTAGGGACACCAAATTGATGAATGACATGGTGTTTGATGAAATTAACCATGTTAGAAGTTTTGACTTCAACCAGTGATATGGCTTCTGCCTATTTTGAAAAGTAATCGGTTATTGCCAGGATAAACCGGTGTCCTTTTGTCGAAGAGGGGCTGATTGGCCCTACGACATCGATTCCCCATGCTTCAAATGGCCATGAAACAACATTTGGGTGGAGCAACTCTGGGGGTTGGTGTATGAAGTCCGCATGAATTTGGCATGCTTTGCACCTTCGTGCATATTGGATGGCATCGGCTATCATGGTTGGCCAATAATATCCAAGCCTATGCAATCTGTCTTTAAGTTTTGGACCTGGCTGATGGGCTCCACATATGCCGTCGTGTGCTTCTTTAAACACTTCCTGTGCCTTTGAATTAGAAAGGCAACGGAGGAGGACACCGTCATATGAACGACGGTAAAGTGTCTTCAGAGTTGGATCGTAGTAAAAACGGAGATACCTTCGTCTGATAGATGCCGCTTCTTTAGGATTGTCTGGCAGCAGACCATGTAGCGCATAGTCGATGAGAGAAAATCGCCAATCTCTCGGCTTAAGATCCGTCGAGATATTATAGACCTCACTGGTTCTTAACATATGTTTAGAACAGACAAGGTATCGAGTCGCTACTGTGAGGTGATACTCAGTGTCGACTGGCAAGGCTAGTGTTGTTGCTAATGCAACAAGAGCATCCGCTTTAGTATTCTGAGATTGAGCTACATGCCCGATGTAGAAACCATCAAATAGATTAGCCAATTCGATAACTGTGTGATAATAAGGCACCAAATCCTCGGGCGAACCTCATATTCGCCTTTAACCTGATTGATAATCAGTTTTGAATCGCCGTAAGCTTCAAGGTAGCGTACCCCCATTCCGTGGGCGAGCTGAAGGCCAATAAGTAGAGCATTATATTCTGCTACATTGTTGGAGCATGATTCTGTCAGAGAGAATGCTCTAGGAAGGACGTGATTTTGTGGGGAGATGAACACAACCCCACGCCGGCAATGATCCTGCCTCAGGACCTATTCGTGATGCTCCATCGAAGAACATCTGCCAACATATCCTCCGCTGTAAAGGTAATAGCAGGTACCCTCAACTAGACATGATGGCATTCAGGGCAAGAAAACTGAGCGTCATCGTTAGGGATCTCTGGCATATATGTCAAGAATGATTCTGAATCAGCCAGCGCATCTCTGAGTGCTTCTCTTGTCTCTTTTGAGAGACGAAGGAGCTCGTGTATTGTAATAAGAGCTGGGATATTGGCCAGCTGGGCCAATATGTCAAAACGAAAGGGTGTGCCAAGCCCTTGGCCTGAAGGCTTCTTCAGGACATGGTCGAACCTGACTTCCTTAGGCTTCTCCTTTCCCTTGGTTGGAACCGAAGCAGGTGTTGGTACTTGTACTGACGTCGTTTGCTATTATGTCTCGTCAGTAGCTTTCTCATACTGTTTTAAGTATGATTTTTCGGATCGAGTACCCGTCGGCTGGGGTACGTCAGCCTACGTCGCGCAAGCGTGCTTTTCTCCTTCAGAATCACTGAGAGAGGCTGATGTAAGATTGTCATCGTCTGGCAAGATGGAGATGACATTGCAGGATTTGCCCTTCGATTTGGACTTCTTTGAATCCCATTGTTCGTCTTGGACAAGGTCTGGGTGTATCCACATGATTTTCCCTGTCTCCAGTGTCAAGGGAACAAGACCCCTATTATCTTGAGTTTTAACTACAGGATGTTTGACTTCCAGCCGTGACGCAGGGACTGGATAAGTCCCGTTAGGAACTGTGACCTTTGGGGTTTTTTCAAACTCGAGGGTCACCGTGCTTGCAGTGACTTTCTTCTGCTCTGACTTCAGTGTCAGAACTCCAGCGTCGATCAAGGCTTGAATTCTGTCCTTGAGGACAAAGCACTTGTCGGTAGGATGGTGAATCATCCTGTGGAAGAGACAGTATTTGGGATCATTCGTGCGTCCTATTTCATTGGGACGTCGAGCATCTGGCAGCTTCATTTTATTCCCTTTGTTGAGTAAATGGAATATTTTGACCACCTGATTGTCTTTGAAGGAGTATTGTTTCAGAGGAAACTTAGACTCCTAATTATTGAAGCCGCTCTTCTTGGCCTTCGACTGAACATCCCCTGACAATTCAATGGACATAGTCTCTTTCCCTTTGGCTTGAGAAGACAGTGCCATATCGCTACGTCCTTTATTATTCATACCCCATTTGCCTTTAGGGGTAGATGGTTCGAACTTTTTAGCCGACTTTTCGGCTATCTCAGCTTGTTCGACCAGTTCTTTCTAGGTATGGGCTTTGACAGCCCCCATGCGAACCTCTACTTGGTCCAAGAAGTTATGCCTGCACGTCTGTAAGAGCATGGGTAATGGCATCCTTGCTGGGCACATCAAAGACAAGTTTCTGAACCGCTCAATGTAGTCACGGACAGATTCGCCCTTCTTCTGCATGGCGGAGAGGAGCTTGTCCATGGTTACCTCAGTTCGTCCTCATAGAAACGAGAAAGGAATCGGGTTTCTAGATCGATCCAGGAATTGACAGAACCCGGAGGGAGACTTCGGAACCAATCAAATGCTACCCCCTTTAAGGTGCCAATGAACAGCCTAGCCATGATAGCATCATTGTCTATAACATTACCGGTCTGAGATCGGAAATAGTAGATGTGCTGGTTTGGCGAGCTCTTACCATCGTACGTATGTAACGTTGGTGGTTTAAACTTTGGTGGATATGGTACTGAATCCCACTCCAACGGGTAAGGACGGACTGCCCCTACTTTCTTTAATTCATCCCTCTGAGTTAGGGATGTAATTTGAGCTTGAATGCCCTTAAGGACTTCAGCGTCCAAAGAAGAACCCTCCTTGGACTTCTCCATCTTCGGCTGTTCATTGCTAAGATGTTCTTCCTCGCCATGATTGCTCCCGGTATCATTATTATTCCGGTTATTGAGGAGTTGAGCGAGTATCTGTTGAATGTTGTCCAGAGTTTCTTGCTGGGTTTTGGAAGTTTGCTCCTGAGCTTCCAAACGCCGACGAAGGTCGTCATTATCATTGTCAGCCATGTTTACTGATGCTTTATCTGTTCGCACCGAGCTGACTGTCGCCAAAGAGGCATACCCACTATTCTCATTCTCTTTATCGGACCATTGGCCTGATCCTCTCCTTGGTTCTGGTGAGGCTACCGCAGTTGAGGAAGATGGCTGTTTATAACTGTAGGGTATTGCAACCCTAGATCTGGTGTTTCGGAAAACACCTTCTTCATGTGCCAAGACTTCGCTTAAGCCTGGGCTATAATCTGGATCTGGGGAACTGTAGGGAGTGTCATGGGACGCTCGTCTGCCCCAGTGTAGCTCTCGTCCTCTTCCGGTCATGTTAACGGATGCAGAGGATAAATCTCGCGATATGCTCCTTTTGCGATGTTTCACCGGGGCCTGCACCGACAGTCGATCAAAAACTGATCGTCGGCCTGGAGGAGTGGCGGGGATGGTCCTAGCCAGCAATGGACCGAGTGGACTGTCACCAACTGACATCCTACTTGTTGACAATGGGAGGAAGAAGTTTGGAAGGATTCTGGCTTCCGTTTGCTTGTCAAGAATTCCCGCAGGTCAGACCCAGTTGGGCCTAAACGATCTAGCGCAGAGGCTCTTTTGGATCGCGCATAGGACGATGTCCTGCTCCTTTTATCACCACAGAGGGGATTAGCACTAAATAGTGCTTCAGATCTAGCTTCGCGGCTAAGAACCTTGGGAATGCCCTTGGGTGTTGAAGCTGCATAAGCAACGCTATCAGCACTTAGGGACAATCCCTTAGCTCCGCTGCGAAGAGTGAGCTTAGTACATGAAGAACCGGGGAACGAAGCACGCTGTGGTGCTTTGGTTCCAGCTTCGCGGCTATGAACGTCATGTGTACCCTGTGGTACAATAGCTTCGCTCATGAGGACGAGGCTGGCGCGAGTCGTTGTTGCTCTTGAATTGGGCGAAGGTATAGTTGCCAGTGTGACTTCGCGGCTAGCAGTATTGTTGGAGCAGGTAGGCACCTTGCCTTTTTCTTCGCAAGAGAGACGCACTTGTGGCGTAGCTACGCCTGAGGCTTCACTCAGAGCCTTCTGTTTTGGCCTCCACATCTGCTTTGGTAAGGGAGACATAGGTTCGCAGGGAACCTGACTAGCCACACGCGAGGCTGAGGGGTGCCGGCAGAATTCTGCTTCTGGCTTCTGTTCTGAGGCCTTGGCCATGGAGACCTTTCAATGCTTCCGTGCATGAAGCATTAGACCACCCCCAGAAAGGACTTCTTCAAAATTTTCTTGGTCGAAGTGAACGACCAGGTTCTCGAAAGTGATAGGCTTGCACTGCGGGCCTGCTTCCTTGTTGCGCCAGAGGACCGTGGTAGGCTCGCAGAGAGCCTTATCTATCTCCGCATAGACTTGCTTTGAAGATTTAGCCAGAGGGGCTATGGCTACATTGGCTTTCTTGATTTCAGAGATAGACCTGAAGGTCTATTCGTCGCATTGCGACACTCGATTCTCAACAGTGGAGAAATCATTCCCCAGCGGAGTCGCCATCTTATTTTCCATTGATTTTGCAAAGGGGAAAACTTACAAAAAAGGGTCGAGGAGCTAAATTACAAGTAACACAAAAGATTACAAGTAGATCTCCTCGGAGATTCTGGAGAAGTGTGCCGGTAGGAGTCTGGTCAGCGCGCGACCACTTTATCCCTTTGACGATGCGATCGATGAGATTCCCGTCTCGCCTGGTTCGGGGAATTGGAGAACAGAAGGTTGGTAGAACCCTCTTATTGCTTCTCAAAACCGCCTTCGTTTAGGAATTCCTTCTCGCCTGGTTCCGGAGATTCCTTGAGAAGAAGGTATTAGGGTATCAACACCCTGATTAGAGAAGCAGTTCTCTAAAGTCTCTGAATTCTTGGAAGCAAGAGAATAGATCTCTGCTTAGCCTCTATCTCTGTGGCTTATGCGGTCTTCTCGTGTGTGGAGGTCTCTGCATGTGGAGATCCCGTACCGTCTCTCTGGGGTCTCTCTGGGGGTCTCTGCCTGTAGAGATCCCGTGCCGTCTCTCTGGAGGTCTCTCTCCTTGTGCCCCTGGTGGGCTATTTATAGGGAGAGCAGGAGTACAATTGTCCCTTGAAAATATAGAAACAGATTGAATCAAATCTGTTCAAATCTAAAAAGTAGCCTTGCTGCGAGGCTAGAATCAGCTTCTGTGATGCTAGAAGTAGCAGGTAGGCCGGTCTCCTGATTTGTTTTGATCCTTTCCATATAATTGAAAGATTTCCCTTGATCCTCTTACTCGTTTTAGGAGAGTCATGAGATTATGGTAAGCAACTGCCAAATTTGATCTCAGATTTGATTTTGATTGAATTTAATCTTGATCCTGATTAGATTTTATCTCATCTGGAGATTTAATTGGTCAAAGGTTGACCATAGCAGCCCGTAGCAGAGCTGGAAGGAGCATCTGGCGAAGTCAGAAGAAAGCTCTTCAGCGGAGCTGGATAACATCTGTGGCGAAGCTACCGAACATCCTTCTGCGCGGTTGCGTGTAGTTTCGAGCGAAGCAAACTCTCTGCGGAGTTAACTGAGTACTTCAGGCGAAGCTGTAAGTTAGCTTCCTGACGGAGCTTTAAATGGCTTCAAGGCAAAGTTGGATAATCTTAGGCTCTGAGGCGAGACTATCCCTTCGGGCTCATGTGATGCCTAGCATCTTAGACCTGCTGAGGTCTGTTTAGAGACAATCCGGAACTCACTGTCTGCTTCACTGGATTAGTAAAGTCCAAGTTGCTTCTTTGTCCCTCGGGGATGGGTGAAAACTGGTTGCCAGCTTATCTGTCACTTGTCTTTTGTAAATGTCAACAAGTACAGAACTGGTCGTCAACTTATCTATCGCTTGTCTTTTGTAAATGTCAACAAGTTTAGACATTGTTCAGGCCAGTCAGCTTATCTTTCACTTGTCTTTTATAAATGTCAACAAGTTTTGACATTGTTCAGGCCAGTCAGAATCTTGTCTTTTTAAAGTGTCAACAGAGGGAAAATGAGAGTTTATCTCTCCCCCCACCTACCCCCCATTCTTCCCATACTCCTCCCATACCCCAATCAATCCAATCTTATTTTTATTTTCTTTTTCTTTTTCTTTATCTCTCCAAATCATTAAAATTTAATCATCATTATGATTAAACACCAATACCGGGTATTTATTTGAGTATTTCATGCAGTATATACACCAGTGCATTTCTAAATATTTTTCATATCAATTAATCCGGTATGATTTATAAAAACTTAAATCCATTCCGGATTTCCACAATGAATTACCGAATATTACTTAATACAGAAACAATTAATTTAAAAATCATAAGAATCTATGATAAATATTATTAACCTAGAGTTTACCAATCCGGGTGTTACATAAGTTCTCCGGTCATCCGATGTCTTGTTGATCCTTGACTGAACTTGTTGATTTTTGTATTGCTAAATCATGAACTGATTAGTTATTTGTGAACTGAATGTACCACTTTAGTTGCTGTTGTTATGGTTGTGACTTGTTGCGACAAAGGAACACGAACATGGGTCAGCAGCATAGAAGATAACAAGAAGGACAGGGCAACGCTTGAGGATGACGCGCACGACAGAAACTCTTTAGGATGACGCGCACGACAACAGCTCTTGAGGATGATGCACTGTTCTGTATAGTAGTAGCGAAGAGGAGGGGTAGCAGAGAGGATCAGACTGAACTGAGGTTGTTGTCGTCTTGTTGTTGGCATTGATGGACAAGGGAAACTTGTTATCGATGGTGAAGATGAAGGGTAGATGGCAGTCATTATTGATGGGAGGTTTATGCTGCAGATCGATCGTAGAGAGAGGCAATGGAGTAGCCATCGAGGAAGGGGACTCGCAGTCGAAGTCGTAGAAGGAGAGAGACCAGCCAGGTGAACTTGAGGGAGGGAACTCGCGGTGGTGGCATGAAGAGAACGGAGTCGAAGAACGCGGGTGATGGCGAGGACGTCAGCTTCAATGGTGGAGGACGGGGGCATGTAGGCGAGCGATCGGAGATGATGACGAGGCTTGAATTGGGATTACGTCGAAGGGGAGAGGTGTTGGGGAATTTTGTGCTACTGAATGGGTCTTTATTTGTTGGTTGTGGGTTGAAGAAAGAAGAAGAATGAGAAGGGTGAACTGCAGGGCACGTGTGGGGCTTGGGTTTGTAAATCCTGCTTGATTTTAATTTTCTGCTCTCTCTCCTTTTTTTTGTAACTTCTTTTGTATTTTGTAACTAATTGGGATTTGAATTAGAGATAGGATTTGTAAGTGGGATTTGAGAAGGAAGATAAGGGATGAGATTTGGAGCAGATAAATAGGATATAGCTTCACACCCACAATCCTATTTTGAAAAGGAGTTTCACACTCAATCTCATTTTTAAACTTTCAAATAGAAATTCAACATTTTTCTATAATTAATCTTTATTTTTTCTGTACAATACCATGCCTTAAATAGGCTTACAGACTGACTTTTCTCCATAGTCAATATGGGATTAACAAAAGAGAAATACAAATCTAAAACAAAGAAGAAGCATGCTCAACTCAAACAAATAAAAATACAGACTCCGATCAAAAAACGAATAACTCGTGGCGCGTCTTGTGTCATCGGATGTCCGCATCATTCTCCCCAGGTAGGAGAAAACTCATATCCGTCGAGTGTAGTGTAGAAAACTCTCATAATGCTTCAACACGACTAGGTCTACCTGCTGTAACTCACCACTCAATAAATAATATTCATTTCAAACAATCAGATATCATTAGAAGACACCAGATAATTTAATCATCTAAGACACCTGTTGTATTGGAATGAATATCTGGAAGTGGACTGAATGTGGGGACTGTCAGAAAAATGGCTCAGGGAAGACTTACAACCAGTGGGTTGTTAAGTTTAAAATTCAATACTTGTAATCCACTGAATACCCAAATTGAAAATAGGACTACTTTTAAAATCTTTAAAAGATATATAATATGAATATTGTAATTTAATTTCTTCAAGATTTTGAAAAATCCAACATTACACTATACAAATCATTAACAGTTCCAGGAAAAATCGTTTTGAACGATCCGAATCATCATAAGTTGTCAACACTAAAGTTTAAAATAGCTTCCCAATACAAGCTCATAAATTATAGCTAGTGTTGCTTTGTTCAAACATATTGTTGATTTCCCATGTGTAGATCGTGCACGTGTATGAAAATGTGGTGTAGACTCAGATATGCAGACTAAAAGAACATAAGTAGTTGAGAGCTTAGTTTAGTGCCTAACATGTGTTAAAAGGGTCACTTGGCTCTTTATTGGACATAAAATTTTAGGCGCTTGGTTCAATGGGTCAACAATACTCACGATCTCTATCAAAAGGAATTATTAGGCGTACCAACTGTAGCGCCCCGTTCCAGGGATACGTACCCAGATACGTGTCTCGACTTTTTCAACTGTATTATTATAATTTTCTTCCAGTATTTACTTTTGGGTTGTGATTACTTATATTATTGAGTATTAGATGTGAATTCTCAGATCTAGAGTAAGCCCTGATCCGACCCGGAAACCCGGTACCAGCCTGTAGCCCAATTTGACCATTCTAGTAGTCTAATTTGACCGATATCAGTTTCAAATACTGTTTTCTAATATTTTAAATTTTTATAATTTTTTGTAAATTTTTCAAAATTTTTCTGCAAAATCTCCAAAACCGGTTTCGGTCGGCATCGCTGACTGATTCCTAGATTTTTAATTTTCAAATGGGATTGAATTTTCAAAAACGGCTTTCATTTTACTTCTTAAAATTGCATTTTTTACCTAAATACATTTTTTGAGATTTTTCTAAAGTTATCAAAATTTCACCGATTCTGGTGCCCGCCGGTATCGCCTGAAGATTTCAGGATTTTAATTTGAAAATTATATTGAATTTCTCGAATCCAATTTCACCAATTATCTTAAAATAATATTTTCTATTTTGAGAATTTTTCGGAACGTTTCTGAAACAGTCAAATTTTCGCCCTATTAAATAATAATATTTTTACCGATGATTTCTTTTTTAGCTTTTTCCTTCTCTACTCCCCTACTTTATACTCTCAAATATTCTAATAAATTAATTAAATAACAATAAAATTTTTATATTATTTTCTTTTCTTTTTCTTAAAATTTTTCCTTTTCTTTAATTTTCTTTCCTTTTCTTTCTTTTTCTTTTCTTTCCCTTTGACTTTCCCCACCCCCTGCTCCTGCCACCTACCCCTCCTTGCACCCGCCGCCTGCTCCCCCTGCATAGCCGCCTGCTGCCCCTCTTTCCCCCCTTTTCATCATTTCATTTTCCATTCTATTTAACCTCCATCTCCATTTTCCTGTTCATTTCATAATTCAAATCTCATCTTCTTCAAACTAAACCCAACTCCTTTATCTTCACCACCGTCGCCTCTACCATCACCACCGCCGCCGCACCCCCCCATAGGCCACCAGCCATCCACTCCCCCACACCCCCTCTCCACTCCACCACCTCCTTCAACCTCCATCAACCATCCACCACCTCCAATTTCACCATAACCCATCACCACCACCTCCTTTCCTCCTCCAAAATTCACCACCACCTCCATCAATTCACCACTCCAATCACCCCGTCATCACCTCCTCCTCCTCTAACTCCCCAACACCACAAATCACCACCACAACCACCATAACTACCACCACCACCAACTACCACCATCACCTCCACCACAACAACACCAACCAAACAACTCCACCACCACCTCCCTCCCCTCCCTAGGCCGCGCGCGCCGCCTCCCCTTCCCCGGCAGTGCTGCCGCCGCCACCTGCCCACCGGTGCCGGCGGTGGCCGGCCACCCCTCATCCCCCTCCATTTCTTTTCTTTCTTTCTTTCTTCTTTTCTTTCTCTCTTTCCTTTCTTTTCTCTTTCTTTTCCCTAAATAAACCCACATTTCTTCACTCCCTAAAATACCCTCCACATCTCCCTCAAATTACTCCCTTATATTTACAACCATACCCCCTTTTAAATTACTAAATCCTTTTCTAAAAACACCCTACTTTCTCTCTCTCTTCTCTTCCTACAACTTTCTCTCTCGTGTCTCATTCCCTCTCTAATATTTATATATATATATTTATATTTATATATTTTAATATATAATTATGGGCTAATAGTTTACTCGTGCGTGTTCGCGGATTTTCCCGGTTTTTGCTCGGTTTTTCGTTCTGGTATTAGGCGAGTATATTTCTTTGACTTTTCTTACTTTATTACCATCATTTCATATTTAATAATTATTATCTTGCTTTTAATATATAATGTCACTTTATGCAAGTTGGTATATATTATATAAATGATTTCTAAAAATTATCATGTTTTATAAATAGCTATTGTCGTTATTATACCTTGTTGGACCGGTATTATACCAGGTATGTCTAAATCTGCTCCCGCTTCACTTGGCTTCGCATGGCTAATAAATAGATAAATTTATTATTGTTAGAAATAATGTTATGAAGAGTTTGATATGTTTATGTCGTTCTCCTGTACCATGTTACGTGACCGGTTGATACCTAGTATTTGATGTTGCGACTCTCACCGATATATTAGTTACCTGACCCTAATATGTATACACCGGTACTTGCCATGCTATACTTATTACTTGATATCTGATACAGGTACTTGTCATGCTATGCTTATTACTTGATATCTGATACCGGTACTTGCCATGCTATACTTATTATTTGATATCTGATACCGGTACTTGCCATGCTATACTTATTACTTGATATCTGACACCAGTACTTGTCATGCTATACTTATCGCCTGATACCTGACACCTGATATTGTGACACCTGTTTTATATTACATATTCATGACTATTACTTTTACGGGAACTTGATATGATTATTATACTGTTACTAGATATTTGGCACTTCTGAACTCCTGTACTCCTGAATCCCTGAAAAAGGGTGTCTCCTGATATTATACTCCTAGTATTATACTCCTGTTAATTCTTGTAGTTGGATAATCATGGTTATACTGTATACACTTGTGGACATTATCTTTGGGCAATATATAAATAAAATACTCAACTTACACTGGGTGGGGGAAACTGATGGAAACCGGTATGATGTCATATTTATAATGGTGATATTTCTGAAGTGTCGTGTGAGGCGCGTAATGATAAGTCTCCGAAAGCAGTAGCCTGAATCTGAAGTGTCGTGTGGGGCGCGTAATGATAAGTCCCCGAAAGCAGTAGCTTGTACCCCTGAGCTAGTCACGGGCAAAGACATGACTCACTATAAATATGAGCCATCAGATTTATCAGTTTCAAAATAATAACTCGTCTTATTCATAAGTGGATGTATGTGTGCCAGTAGCACATACAAAAGCATATGAATCAGATGAATAACATAAAACAACCAAATAGTAATAAGATTAGGAACGTGTGATATTTGGTCTCTCCTTTGTCTGGCTCCTAATACTCACATATCAGACCTAGGTAAGTTCTACAGAGTGCGAACTCTAAGGAGTATCAGTGATGTGAGGCGCTGGTAGGGAGGCGATTGAAATATCAAACGGTACTGATTATTATTATTAGATAAATTAAAATGCAACACCTTTATATTCTAGTTACAATGTTATGTCCTAAGTTGATACCTTGCTTTATGACACATGATGATTACTGTAGATACATTATAGTTCTGTTACTCTTAGGGCAACTCAAGTTGTATAAACTCAGACGACGGCGATATGAGATATGTGGTATATAGATGAGGGTTTCCTTATTTGGATTATCCCCTTGATGTATCTGTCCCGTGAATCCATAATCTGAGCTTATACAACTAGTTTTGTCCATACTTGTATTTATCATGTTTAACTTATTTACTGCATGTTTATATGTACCTATGCTTTTCATACTGCCTTCTGTGCATGTTTTCAGTTTCAGATTCATCGATATACATGATTTACTGTCATTCCTTTAATTTCCCCTATATTATTTATTATTACTTATACCTGCATACTTGGACCACATCACTTGATCATATACACATGTACCTGTTATGCACGCCATTTCGCTTTATATATGTACTCGCAGGGTGGCCTGACAACCCTGAATTCTCATGTCCAGATTCTAGAGCCCGGACCATGGTGGCTTGGCTGTAACTGATCAGAGTGTGCAGCGGATCCTCCCGTGGTGGTCAGAATGCAGCAGAAGCTTAGACGCCACTGTTGACACTCTAAAAAGATAAGATTCCTAACTGGCCTGGACAATGTCTAACTTGTTGACATCTACAAAAGACAAGTTGCAGGCAAGACGATGACCAGTTCTTCACCCATTTAAGAGGGGACGAATCAACAACTTAGAATCTACTGATCCAGTGATGCAGACAGTAAGCCGAGATCGTTCTTAAAAGCTCGTGAGAAGGCCCAAGCAGGACCACAGACATTAAGTGAGCTCAACACTTAGTCTCGCACAAGCCCACGAGATAAGTCTTACATAAGAAGCCAAAGTTGCTTAGCATCGCAGGAAGCTCCTTCGCAGTCTCGCTGCAAGCTAACTTACAACTTCGCACATAAATGCTCAGTTAACTCCGCAGAGAGTTAGCTTCGCTCGAAACCCACGCAGCCACGTAGAAGGATGATTGGTAGCTTCACCATAAGTTCTATCTAGCTCCGCTGAGAGCTTTCTTCTTACTTCGCCAGAAGCTTCTCCCAACTCCACCATGAGCTCAACGCAACGACTTCGCAGCAGGTCTTTTATGGTCATCTTTGACCAATCAAATCTCCAGATTAGATCAAATCTAATTGAGATCAAATTTGACAGTTGCTTACCATAATCTTTTGACTCTCCCAATCAGGTAAGAAGATCAGGAGAAATCTTTCAGTTATTTGAAAATAATCAAGGTGCATCCCTCATTTAGAAGAGCGGATCAAGAGATCAGCACTACTTGCTATCCTACCTTTGCAAAAGCTATCTCTAGCCTCGCGGCGAGGCTACTTTCCAGATGTAAAATAGATTGACTCAATCTGTTTTCAGATTTTCAAGGGGCAATTATACCCCTACTCTCTCTATAATTAGCATACCAAAGGCACACGAGAAAAAGGCGAGAGGTCGAGAAAAAAGAGAGGAGAGACGGTTAAGGACAGAGATCTACTCTCTTGCTTCCAAGATTCAGAGAATTACTTCTCTAATCTGGGTGATAATACCCTAAGATCTTCCTTCCTCTCAAGAAATTTTTAGAACCAGGCGAGAAGGAATTCCTAAGCGGAGGTAGCTCGAGAAGTAACAAGAGGGCTCTACCGACCTTCTGTTCTCCGATTCCCCGAACCAGGCGAGAAGGGAATCCTATCAGGCGGCAGTCCGATTATCTGATCGATCGCATCGTCAAAGGGATAAAGTGATCGCATGCTGATCAGATTCCTACCGGCACACTTCCCCAGAAATCTCAGAGGAGATCTACCTGTAGTCTTTTGACTGCAAAGAATTACTTGTAATTTCGCTCCTTGACACTTTTTTGTAAGTTTTCCCTTTCACAAATCAATGAAAAATAAGATGGCGACTCCGCTGGGGAGTGCATTCTCCACTGCTGAGAATCAAGTATCGCAATGTGACGATCAGACCTTTGGGTCTACTACTGAGGCGCTGGCCATTCATCTGGCCAAGAACCTACACGCGACTACAAGGAAGTCGGCATAGCCGGAACCCCTCTGGCTAATTCTTCGAAGCAAGTCTCTGTTGAGACAGATAAGGCTCTCCGCAAGCCTACTACGATCTTCTGGCGCAACAAAGAGGGTCAGAAACTTGAGCCTGATACCTTCGAAAACCTGGTCGTTCATTTCGACCAAGGAAAATTTGAAGAACTCCTCTCTGAAGGTGGTCCAATGCTCCACGTATGGAAGTATAGAAAGGTCACAATGGCGAAGGTTTCGGACCAGAAACCGGACGCGGACTCCTCCCACTCCTCTTAGCCTCGCGTGTGGCTAGCCAGGTTCCCTGCGAACCTAAGTCTCCTCTTCTAAAGTAGATGTGGAGGCCAAAGAAGAAAGCTTTATATGAAGCTTTAGGCGTAGCTACACCACAGGTCCGCCTGTCCCGCGAAGATAAAGGCAAGATGCCTGCCTGCTTCGTTGAGACTATCAGCCGCGAAGCTAAAACGACGACTATACCTTCACCTAATTTAGGAGCAGTAACTCCTTGCGCCAATCTCGTTCTTATGAGCGAAGTTACTGATGGCGTGACAAACACAACGCCAGTATCTCAGGGTACGCGCGGAGTTCCCTGCCGCCAGGTTAGGACTAAAGCACCTACCGGTGCTAACCTCCTTCGCAGTATGGTAGCGGACAAAATACCACAGTGTGCTCCGCTCCCTAGTTCATCAAGCACTAAGCTCGCTCTTCACAGCGGAGCTAAGGGATCGTCCCTAAGTGTTGATAGCGGTGCTTATGCAGCTTCAGCACCCAAGGGCATTCCAAAGTTCTTAGCTGCGAAGTTAGAGGTAAAGCACTATCTAGTGCTAATCATCTTCGTAGCAAGGTAGCGAATGAAGCACCACAGCGTGCTTCGCTCCCCGGTTCCTCAATCGCTAAGTTCTCCCTTCGCGATGGAGCTAAGGGATTATCCCTAGATGTTGATAGTGGTGCTTATGCAGCTTTAGTGCCTAAGGGCATTCCCAAAGTTCTTAGCCACGAAGCTAGAGCTAAAGAACTATCTAGTGCCAATCACCTCTGCGGTGATGAAAAGAACAGGACATCATCCTATGCGCAATCCAACAGAGCCTCTGCGCTAACGAACAAACGAAAGTCAGACTTACCCCAAACTTCTCCCTCTTGTTGTCAACAAGTGGGATGTCAGTTGGTGACCGTCCATTCAGTCCATTGCCACCTGGGACCAATCTCGCCACTCCTCCAAACTGATGCTCAATTCTTGATCGACTATCGGAACAAGATCCTGTGAAGTATCGCAAAAGGAGCGTATCACAAGATCTGCCCTCTGCATCCGTTAATATGATCGGAGGGGACGAGAGCCGCATAGGGGCAGACGAGCGCCGTATGCTGCTAACTCTCCTTCCTCCAGTTCTCCAAATCCGGATTATGGTCCTGGCTTATGCCAAGTCTTGGTGCACGAAGAAGGCGTCTTCCGAAACACTAGATCTAGGATTGCAATACCCTACAATTACGAACAGCCATCCTCCTCAACCACAGTAACCTCACCAGAACCAATGAGAAGATTATTCTAATGGTCTGATGAGGAAGACAAAGACAGTGGGTATGCCTCTTCGGCCACAGTCAGCTCAGTACGAACTGATAGAGTATCAGTGAATATGGCTGATAACGGTAATGATGACCTCCGTCGACGGTTGGAAGCTCAAGAGCAAACCTCTAAGGCCCAGCAAGAAGCCTTGGATAACATTCAACAGATGCTCGCTCAACTCCTCACTAACTGGAGTAACAATGATACCGGGAGTAACCATGATAAGGAAGAACATCATAGCGATGAACAACCAAAGGCTGAGAAGTCAAAGGAAAGTTCTTCTATGGACGCTGAAGTTCTTAAAGGCATCCAAGCTCAGATCGCATCCCTAACTCAGAGGGATGAACTAAAAAAAGTAGAGGCAGTCCGTCCTTACCCTTTAGAATGGTTTTCAGTACCATACCCACCAAAGTTCAAGCCACAAACGTTACATACATATGATGGTAAGAGCTCGCCAAACCAGCACATCTACTACTTCCGGTCTCAGACCGGTAATGTTATAGACATGATGCTATCATGGCCAGACTGTCTATTGGCACCCTGAAGGGGTAGCATTGACTGGTTCTAAAGCCTCCCTTCGGGTTCTATCAATTCCCGGATCTACCTGGAAACTTGATTTCTTTCTCGTTTCTATGAGGACGATACCGAGGTAACCATGGATAAACTCCTCTTTGTCGTGTAGAAGAAGGGCGAATCTGTCCGTGACTACATTGAACGGTTCAGAAATTTGTCTCTGATGTGCCCAGCAGGGATGCCATTACCCATGCTCTTGCAGACATGTTGGCATAACTTCTTGGACCAAGTGGAGATTCGCATGGGAGCCGTCAAAGCCCATACCTGGAAAGAATTGGTCGAGCAAGCTGAGATAGCTGAAAAGTCGGCTAAAAAGTTCGAGCCATCTACCCCTAAAAGCAAATGGGGTGTAATAATAAGGGGCGGGCGACATGGCGCAGTCTTCTCAAGCTAAAGGCAAAGAGACTATATCCGTTGAATTGTCAGGGGATGTTCATTCGAAGGCCAAGAAGAACGCCTTCAATAATTAGGAGTCTAAGTTTCCTCCGAAACAGTACTCCTTCAAAGACGAGCAAGTGGTCGCAATATTTCATTTACTCCACAAAGGGAATAAATTAAAGCTGCCAGACGTTCGACGCCCTAATGAAAGGGGACGCACGAACGATCCTAACAATTGTCTCTTTCATAGGATGGTTCATCATCCTACTGATAAGTGCTTTGTCCTCAAGGACAAAATTCAAGATTTGGTCGATGCCGTAGTTCTGACTCTGAAATCAGAGCAAAAGAAAGTCACTGCAAACATGGTGACTCTCGAGTTCGGCGAAGCCCCAAAAATCACAGTACCTGATGGAACCTTCCCAATCTCGGAAAGCTCAAAACTTTATGAAGACATTCTGGATGAATTCTTCGAATCTAATATAACTTCAGAGGATGAAATTTGGTAGATGTTCATTGATGGAGCATCACGAATAGGCCCTAAAGGGAAGATCATTGCCGGTGTGGGGTTGTGTTTATTTCACCACAAAACCATGTCATTTCTAGGGCATTTTCTCTGATGGAATCATGCTATAACAATGTGGCAGAGTACAACGCTCTACTCATTGGCTTTCAGCTCGCCCATGAAATGGGGGTATGCTACTTTGAAGCTTATGGTGGTTCAAAACTGATTATCAATCAGGTTAAAGGCGAGTATGAGGTCCGTCATGAAGATTTGGTACCTTATCATCACACAGTCATCAAAATGGCTAATCTATTTGATGGCTTTTACATCGGTCACGTGTCTCGATCCCAGAATACTAGGGCCGATGCTCTGGCTGCATTAGCAATAATGCTAGCCTTACCAGACGACACCAAGTATCACCTTATAGTGACAACTCGACACTTTGTTTGCTCTAAACATATGTTGAAAACCAAAGAGGTCTATAACATCTCGACGGACGTTGAACCGAGAGATTAGCGATTTTTCCTCATTGACTATGCTTTGCATGGTTTGCTGCCGGACGACCCTAAAGAAGCGACATCTATCAAACGAAGGTCTCTCCATTTTTACTATGATCCAACACTGAAGACACTCTACTGTCGTTCATACGACGGTATCCTCCTCCGTTGCCTTTCTAATTTAGAGGCACAGGAAGTGCTCAAAGAAGCACACGACGATATATGCAGAGCTCACCAGCCGGGTCCAAAACTCAAGGACCGATTGTACAGGCTTGGGTATTATTGGTCAACCATGATAGCCGATGCCATCCAATATGCACGGAGGTGTAAGGCCTGCCAAATCCATGCAGACTTCATACATCAGCCTCCAGAGTTGCTTCATCCAACTGTTACTTCATGGCCATTTGAAGCATGGGGAATCGATGTCGTAGGGCCGATCAGCCCTTGCTCAACGAGAGGTCACCAGTTTATCTTAGCAATAACCGATTACTTTTCAAAGTGGGCAGAAGCTATACCACTGGTGGAAGTTAAAACTTCTAACGTGGTTAATTTCATTAAACACCATGTCATCCATCGATTTGGTGTCCCTAGACGGATCATCCGTGATAAAGATCCCCAATTTGCAAGCTAGGTATTCTATCGGTTCTGTGATAAATACCAAATTCAGAATGTGACTTCAACTGCTTATAATCTCACCGCCAACGGCTTGGTAGAAGCATTCAACAAGATAATCATTAAGCTACATAAAAAGTTCGTTTCCTCAAATAAGCGAGACTGGGATGAGAAGCTTAGTGAATGTCTTTGGGCCTACCGAACCACAATTCGGACCCTGACAGGTAATACACCTTTTTTCCTGGTATACGGGTGCAAAGCAGTCATACTGTTAGAAATCTAGATGCCGTCATTACGAGTCACTTTGATGACTAAGATGACAAAGGAGGACAATGATCGATTGCGACTCTAGGAGCTCGAAGCCCTATATGAGAAGCAGTTATAAGCTCAGCAACACATTGAGTTGTATCAAGCCCGGATCTCAAAAGCCTTCAATAAAAAGGTTAAGCAAAGAGTCTTCCAGAAAGGATATTTGATTTTAGCTGTCAGACGACCGATGATCATGACGTATAAAATCAAAGATAAATTTCAGCCTAAATGAGAAGGACCGTTTATAATAGAAACAGTCTATTCAAACGGGGCATATCGCCTTATGACTTCAGATGGTGTCATGATGCCGATCAACGACAGATTCTTAAAGAAGTATTATCCTTGATAGGATCCTTCTCATGATCAAGTTAACATTACACCTCTGATCAAGACCTTCAGATCCAAGATATGCAGAAGGAGAGCTCCTCTCTTTCTCTAAATGAGATCATACAACCATAAACCAGTATCGAGCTGATCGTACACTGGATGTCTCAAAGAAGAATCAAGGTTACGAATACAGTAACCAAATAATCTAACACCTCTAACGGTTAAGGATAGAGGAAAATGTTGGCCTTTAAGCCCAACATGAGTCCTTGATAACTCATCATGCTGAGGGGAATAGCATGGTTAGCCCGACTCAAACGGTAGTTGGTAAAGGCATACCAAATCCACTGACAGCTAAGGATTTGTTAAAAATTCTAAGGGACCTGTTCTCATTTGATTCCGCAGTTAAGGATAGAGGAAAATGTTGGCCTTTAAGCCCAACATGAGTCCTTGACAACTCATCATACTGAGGGAAATAGCATGGCTAACCCGACTCAAACGGTAGTTGTAAAGGCATACCAAATCTATTGACAGCTGAGGATTTGCTAAAAATCCTAAGGGACCTGTTCCCATTTGATTCCGCGGTTAAAGATAGAGGAAAATGTTGGCCTTTAAGCCCAATATGAGTCCTTGACAACTCATCATGCTGAGGGGAATAGCATGGGTAGCCCGACTCAAACGGTAGTTAGTAAAGGCATACCAAATCCGTTGACAGCTGAGAATTTGCTAAACATCCTAAGGGACCTGTTCCCATTTGATTCCGCAGTTAAGGATAGAGGAAAATATTGGCCTTTAAGCCCAACATGAGTCCTTGATAACTCATCATACTGAGGGGAATAGTATGGCTAGCCTGACTCAAACGGTAGTTGGTAAAGGCATATCAAATCCGTTGATGGCTGAGGATTTGCTAAAAATCCTAAGGGACCTATTCCCATTTGATTCCCTCTCCAAAATAAATTACCAATTCCCATCCATAGAATGGTAAGACCACATATAAAGGTATTCATATCCCTTGCGAAATGACGAGTCTAACCTATCATGTTAACATTAAACCTCTGATAGTAAAACTCTAATCTACTCTCCAGCGGATAAAACCAACATTCCCAGTGAATCAACTCTGCTTGTCATTCTCTTCATCAGAACGACTGGTCTACTCAAATTACTGTTATGTTCAAGTACCTCTAACAGTAAATGAATCCTTATGAAGTTAATATCACACCTCTGACAAGTTGCTCTGATATATGATCTTCTATGAGACTCATTTCCTAACTCCCCAGCAAGTTTCTGATAATCAGTCCTCAGTAGACTTTTCTGGTTGTCACGTTAACAATATACCTCTGACAATTTCTTTCAAATAACATCCGAAGGAGATATCAAAATCCCCATGGAGTTAATAATCAAGTCTTATTTCTCCTAGTGGAAATATTTCTTTGTCATTATGTCCAGTTCGTCACCTCTGAATGACAAAATTTTAAGCTTGGTGGCTTCTCAATCGGTTATGTCCATGCTACCTCTGAACTGACAGATAGCCAAGTCTCATCTTTCAGTCCAGTAGGGACTATTTCTTTGTCATCATGTCCAGTTCGTCACCTCTGAATGACAAAATTTCGAGCTTGGTGGCTTCTCAATCGGTTATGTCCATACTGCCTCTGAACCGACAGATAGCCAAGTCTCATCTTTCAGTCCAGTAGAGACTATTTCTTTGTCATCATGTCCAGTTCGTCACCTCTGAATGACAAAATTTCAAGTTTGGTGACTTCTCAATCGGTTATGTCCATGCCACCTCTGAACCGACAGATAGCCAAGTCTCATCTTTCAGTCCAGTAGGGACTATTTCTTTGTCATAATGTCCAGTTCGTTACCTCTGAATGATAAAATTTCGAGCTTGGTGGCTTCTCAACAGTTATGTCCATGCTATCTCTGAACCGACAGATAGCCAAGTCTCATCTTTCAGTCTAGTAGAGATTATTTCTTTGTCATCATGTCCAGTTCATCACCTCTGAATGACAAAATTCGAGCTTGGTGACTTCTCAATTGGTTATGTCCATGCTACTTCTGAACTGACAGATAGCTAAGTCTCATCTTTCAGTCCAGTTCGGACTATTTCTTTATTATCATGTCCAGTTCGTCACCTCTTAATGACAAAAGTTCGAGCTTAGTGGCTTCTTAATTGGTTATGTCCATGTTACCTCTGAACCGACAGATAGTCAAGTCTCATCTTTCAGTCCAGTAGGGACTATTTCCTTGTCATCATGTCCAGTTCGTCACCTCTGAATGATAAAATTTCGAGCTGGTGGCTTTTCAATCGGTTATGTCCATGCTACCTCTAAACCGACAGATAACCAAGTCTCATCTTTCAGTCCAGTAGGGACTATTTCTTTGTCATCATGTCCAATTCGTCACCTCTGAATGACAAAATTTCAAGCTTGGTGGCTTCTCAATCGGTTATGTCCATGCTACCTCTAAACCGACAGATAGCCAAGTCTCATCTTTCAGTCCAGTAGGGACTATTTCTTTGTCATCATGTCCAATTCGTCATCTCTGAATGACAAAATTTTGAGCTTGGTGGCTTCTCAATCGGTTATGTCCAGTTTGTCATCTCTAAACTGACAGATAGCCAAGTCTCCCTTTTTGCTTACTCTTATGTCCGGTTCGTCACCTCTGAACAGTAAACACCTCGAGTTTGGTAAACCCTAATCGGTTATGTCTAGTTTGTCACCTTTGAACCGATGGATATCCAATCTCATCTTTCAGTCCTGTAGAGACTATTTCTTTAATGTGTAACTAACCCTATCAGTTTATTACTACTGATTAGATTAGTTATACCGTTTCCTTTTGAGGATTGCAATACAACTTGAAAGTAAGAACTAAAAATTTAGAAGATAAAACAAGTTGGGAATGTAACAGGAGAGCCAAATAAAATTATTTTTTATTTGATTTCAAAAGAGGGATGCATGGATACACAGATTACAAGCTACGAGGGTGCTTCATAGGATTTGATCCGTTCTTCAAGAGTGGCCAGCCTATTTTTCCTTTCCTCAGCAGCCCTGATAAGTACCTGCGACCTCAACTCTGCCTCATTAAAGCTCGCTGTCTGGGCCAGACGAGCCTCAATTTCAGCCAAAGTTGCTCTCTGCGCTAGCTTCTGTTGCAGGACTTCGTCATTCTAAGCCCTAATCTGCTCTAACCGAGCAATATCCTAAAGGTATACCGGTTCGTCCTTGGATAAAAGAAGATTGGCTTTCTTGATCATTTTCTTGGCCTTTTTAATCTTATCCTCAGCGTCGAGAAGAGCATTGTTAGAAGCATCTATGGCATCCCCGAGCTCTACTTTCCTTGTCTCCAAGGATTTCAAGTTAGAAGAAATCACCTTAGCTGCTTCCTGAGCGGCAAGATGTGTTTCATGCATTTCAGCAGCGAGGTGTGCAAGCTAGTCATTAACTGAAGACTCCAGATCTGAATGGCTGAGACGGCTCCATTCCTCCACATCCCTCTCAAGCCTGTCCACCAGAAGCTCCAATGTGGCAGCCTGGTCATCCCCTCCAAAGTCTCAAATGCTGTCAATACTTTGAGAGAGGACCACTTTCAAAGCAGAAAACGAGATAGTCGAGCCCTTCAAGACCAGAGCAATGGATCGCTTAAGCCCTTATAAAAGCTGTCGACTAGCTCAGCCACAAATTCATTCTCGGCTTCAACTACTCCCGGGGACGAGTGGCCCCTAAAGGCAAAGCTTCCACCAGTTTCACTGACATAACTGTGAAAGGAATGGCAGGAGTACTGACTGGAGAAATATGTGGGATCGTCGGTGATTTCGGAGGAGTTCTCACTGAGACCAGTACACTAGCCACAATCGACGTAGGACTGGTAACTACTTCCGGGAGAGTTGGCTCAACAACAAGTGTTTGGAGAAGTAGGACTGGAATCACCTTCAGCTTCGCAATTGGCAGGATAGGCAGCGCTGGCAAAACCACTAGCAGTTCACTTACCGACGTAGTTGGAAGTGAGATTGGTTCCGTAACCACTGTCCCCTCGGTCTCTTTAAGGCCACTTGTCGGTTCAGGTTGATAGGAGGGCAGGCCGTGATACAAGGCATCCAACTCAACAACATTCGTCGTAGTCGGAGTACTCGCATCACCCCTGATCCCCTCAGGAGGATTGGCTAGCTCCCTTGAAGTCGATGCAGCCAAAGTTGGAACACCTGTAGCAAGACTCTGTTTAAGCAAGGTATAATGAATATCAGGAGAGAATTATTCACAAAAGGTTAAAACATTACCAAAAGATGATATCGCCTCAATCGCCTTGGCTGCAGCTTCTCTCTGAACTTCCTCGACAGCGGCATCAGTTCCCTCAGGCTCCAGAGGAAAATTTTTGACAGAGTCAATATGGACGGCTGGTCCACCTTCACTCACCAAACCCTCTGTGGTCCAACCTAAAGAGCTGGAGGCCATGGGACTTCCTTTTGAGGTCCCAACACCCGAAGGATCGACGTCGATCGCATCACCTCCAGAGTCCTCTGAGGCGACGAAGTAGCTAGCCTCGTCACCTTCTTTATAAGTAAACAGGGGATCATAGTAATCTTCCTGTTCTCTTACAGCCTCGGTTCTTGGGTCTCTTACCATCTCAGTTCCTAAATTATAGAATAAACAATGAGCTGTACGAAATATATAAGAATATGTTGCAAGAACAGGGCTGGTCTTACTCAGGTCAGAAACAGCTTTATCAACGGTCTGCCTCAGAGCCGACAGCCTAATGACTAATGGAGCAGGAGGAGGAGGTGCCACGGTTGACTCACCCTCTGCAATAATGGTGGGAGTGTAGCGACGAGGCCTCTTCACTACCCTCTTCCTACGAGTTCCACCTTCCCGCTTTCGCTTGAAGTGGACGTCGAGATCTTCTTCCTCCACTTCTTCTACATCAACATGTTCCATGGGAGCCGTGCCTACCCCACCAGGAGCATCAGGTGGAACCTCAACACCTGCATTTTCCTCAAAACGGGGACTCTCTGCATCCAAAGCATCACTATCAGCAGTGGTGACGAATTCCCCGTGGCCTCGCATGTGGACCCTCCTGCCCTCACCTCTCTCAGTACCGCTTCAGCCACCAAGAGTTAACTTTATGCCAAAAGAGTTAATAGAAAACCCGATTGGTGTGGAGTTCGAAGTTTTGTACCACTGACAGAACCCTAAAGTTTGTTTGAAGATTCGGAGTCCTCAGCGGCATGCACAGCCGCACCTCAGTATAGCCAGCGATGTAGAACCGCCAGGCACGGGCACCTTCAATGAGGCTCCTCATAAAGCCCAGATTGGTGTTCGGGTTACCTACGTATAGTTGGTCATATCCGAACTGACGAGCAAACCGACTCGGGACATAGGGTTCCAAGTAACAGGTATCCCCACTCCTGTACACCAGATGGGATGGCCGGATGCTAACCAGTCACTCAAAAACTCCCCGACTCAGCGACGTCTGTCCATCTTCTACATCCTTAAGTTCTGCACCATAGCCTACACTGCGGATGTAAGAAAAGCAGCGAAAAAGACTGTAAACGTCATACCGGCTCAACAGCTTGCGAACCGCAGCCACATAAATCATTAACCATGAACAGCCCTCGAATCGACGAAGAAGCGCCATCTGGACGCCTTCTGGAGGCTCCTCACCGACTTGGATAATGGAAGGGCAGTGAAGGGCGAACCATGCCATCAAATAAGTGTATGGCAAACCGATCCTGGGGTTTAGTCTGTCGCAAGACAGGATAGTGCCTTGCCCCTCTTCGTTATTGGTGGCCTACAGAAAGCTTCCGTCAATGCACAAAGGCCCCGCTGAATACAACACACCATTACCGAGAGAAGTCCAAGAGAACGACCGTGAACTAAACGAACAGTCGGCAATAAGACAGTCGGAAGGATGACGTCGCTAGAGGGAGAGGGCACCACACATCTCTTCAGCCAGACCGATAAAAAATCGGCCAAAAGTGCCTTCCGAGACAGCAGTCGACGAGCCTGATGATGGAAACTCCGAAGAATATCACCTTTCTCGCAAGGTCCGTCATTCTCTTCCAAAATCATATCCCCTTAGGAGTGTTCTTACATCCATCAGAAAATGTCCTCATCTGCAACCTCGTAGTGAGCTGCCTCTGGAGCATCTTCCAGATTGGGGAAAAATAATTCTCCCAGCTCTTCGAGCTGCATGAAGCTCCCTTATGGCTCCCATGCATACTCGAGCAAATATAAAGGTGGCACATCAACTCCCAGTAAGTTTCGAATAAGGCGGGCTCCTGCTTCTCTAGAAGTGTCAATTCTGCCTCGCACGAGAAATATTCTTCATATGGGAGAGCTCCCAAGGGCAGAGCAGAGACTTCCCACATCTCGTGCAAAACCATGCCCAATTCACCTACAGGGGTGAAGAAAGTCCATGTAGCTGGGCAGTATAACTCAAAGATAGCATAGAAGTTCGCAACACTCATCTGGATGCCGTAACAGGTTGCCCTGACAGCCTTGTAGAGTCTCAATCTCTCTAGGTCCTCTTCAAAATGGGCTAAGACGTATAAGGTCAAGCCCCTCCACCATGCCTTGGGAGGGTGAATCTACCCAGGGGTCCTAAAATTAGTGGCTAGATAATTATCACGAGCTTTGAAGAACTGATTTTCAAAAGTCTGAGCCACTGAGGGATTTTCCCCCACTAGAATGTCCGGGAGAACATTTACAGGGTGGAAACCCAATATACAACAAGGAGGACCCGACCTTGTGTAACCAGGAGGCGAAGCTATCAATTTTCCCACGTGAACGGAGTCAGTAGTCCGAGTCACTTGCTACTGCATCTTCCGAGCCTTCGTCACGCACTGGAAGAAAGACAATGGAAAATGACGCTTGCTAGATGGGAGATAATACTTCTCGTCATCCAGATTGAAAATCCACTGCCCTTCTCCAGCTAGCAGCTGATGATCAGTATCTGGCGCTGCATCCCCAAACATGAAGCCGGACTTTCGATAGATTTTTCGGTCAGAATCTTCAAGGTGAGCAGTGGTTAAGATGCTCCTCATGGTACGCTGATCTCCAGCATAGATAAGTGCATCCCGATCGGGAGCGCTTCGCTCACTGAATAATGAAGCCTGCCCTTGAAACTGTAGGCTAACATTGTCGTCCAGCCCCTTGACTGTTCCAAAAAGACTGTTCAGGGACCCGGAGTATAGTGCACTGCAAAAGTAAGAAGAAATCATATTAGTTCATTTGCTAAAAAAAAAGCTAAAGCAAGAATATAATTTTTGCTGAGACATAATGATTGTTACACAATATTGCATATTTTACCATAGCATTCCCATACATTTTAGCAAATAAAAACATGATTTTTACTCATCTTCTCTATATTTTTACAGGTCCACAACTGAAATGAGAGAAAGCCCAATAATCACTTTAATTAGCAATAATTAAAGAGATTAATTCTAAGCCCAAGATAAAGCCCAAGTTTAAATCCAGGATCCAGAGAATTCTACGTAACAACTCAAGATTCTAGAAGGCCACGTGGATAACAACCTTGTAACCAACCTGTACCAGAAAGTTGTTACCCAACAGATTCAGTTGAGCCGCAGAATCTGGGACTTTCCCGCCAAATTGCGGCAAAGATAAGGTTGTTGGATCCCGGATTTTGCGCCAACAACCTGGATCTCGAAGCTTCTCTCTGAGCCCTATAAATACTTCACCTGGACCTGCGAGCAAAGAGAGAGCAGAGAAGAGAGAGAGATTAGGGATTAAGCTTTGTATTTTTGTTAGTTTTTCTCTAGGATTTTTGTAGCTCTCTAGATCTTCTTCCTCCCTAGAAATTCTGTAAGAGAGAGTTTGTAAGAGAGAGAGAGAGCTTGTGTACATCAAGGAGTGACAACTTGTGAAGTAAGGATTGATCCATTCTCTTCTCTCTACTCTTGCATTTTCTAGTGTACTTGTTTTCTTTACTTGCTTTCTTTATTTCTTGCTTTACTTTCTTACAATTTAGTTCATGCTTTGTTTTACTTTCCTTATGGCTTGTAGCTAACTTTTCTACATGTACTAACTAACCACTAACCTTGCTAATTACTAACTCATGGGTGATTGCTATCTTTAATCTTGCAAGTTGTATGGTCTTCTCTTCTCCGATGGGTTACTTTCATTGCTTGGCTAGTTCTTGTTGTAATTCCATATGATTCATGTGTGCCTCATTTAGAGCCTTGTCTTTGAACAAGTGCCTTGATGGAACATGGAGATGGATCACCAAACATATGCTATTTGTTGTACAACTTCATTACTTCCATTATTGAATGTTGTATCTTCTTCCTTAGCATCCCTTGTGTGTCGCTCTTTTGATTCCATTATTGAATACTTGTGTAAACGAGCACCAAGGTTAACTCTAAACCTTTCTTCTTTAATTGAATACTTGTGTAATAACTCTACATTACTCTTTCCCAATCAAATTTTTGGCGCCGTTGCCGGGGAGAGCAACGGTTTTGATTTAAAGTGAAGAACTAAACGAATCTTCTTCTCTGTTGCAGGTTACAGGTTGAAGAAACAGGAAACTTTGCATTGCAGTGACATATAAGTGGACCTGGGCCTCTGCTCTCGAAAGCAGAGACCAGGATCCCTCAGTTTTGCCGCAAATTCTGGGTTTTTGCCGCAGAATTGCGGCAATCCTGAGTTGACTACTTACCAACTTTCTGCAGGGTCTCCAGCTTTGCAAAATTCAGCTGCTGCAATAATTAATACTTGTATTCTTCACCTTATATCTGCTAATAAGCAACAGTCAAAAATTGGTTGTTATTAAAAGTTGATTAGACATTTGCATTTCTAGGCACGTGTCTTTTCAATTCCTTTACTTTTACTGTTGAAGAGTGCTGGAGGCAAGGTACGTTTCGCATTGCATCTAGACTAGGAATCATCTCTTGCTTGATTTTCATGCTTTGAGTGAATCCTTGTTATCTATCTTGTACACTTGCACAATTCAATTTTAAGGGCATAACCGATAAATAAGATAAGGTGGGGAGTTCATTACCCTTTCCTTAGCCCGAAAACCACAATCCGAGCACTCACTAACCCAAGCCTAATTTAATAAAAAAAATAGACGTTGGCCCTAGGGACATCTCAGACTCAATTAGGAGATTATCCTAAGGGGAAAAAGTGTTGGAAATTGACTCTTGCAAAATCAGTGTCTAGGAAAGGGATTGAGGGCCGAAAGCCCGAAGGTTGCTGGTTACTTAATTAAGGAACGTCTCTGACGGAAAACCTCTCAACAACCTTGACCTTTCCTGGCTGATTAGCTTGTGGTCAAAGTCTACACTAAACCTTCCGTGGACGGTCTAAACAGTTAGGAGTCGTCTAGGTCCAGGAATCCTAGAAGCTTGGATTGATTTTTCTTTTTAATTGTTTGTTATTTTCTTTTTCTTTTTTTTGCTGGTGTGATCGGTGCACGTTGTTTGTGATTGTATAAGCAAGAGTGGTTCCGAGATTCTAATTCTGCAAGACTTGTTAGACTTTCTATACTTGCACTTACACTACCACTTGACATTATGAAAAACAACGTCTCACTTCAAGATCGATTTTATCCGATTCGCACCTCCCTTCCATCTTGCATTCTTCTCCCCGAGCCAAATGGAAATCACTTCGAGCTGAAACCGCAATTCATTAATACACTTCCCCGATTTCATGGTCTAGAGTCTGAGGACGCGTACCTCTTTATTCGTGAGTTTGAAGAGGTATGCCAAATGATGAGAATTTCTCAACTGACCGAGGATGCTGTTAGGTTAAGGTTTATACCATTTGCACTGAAGGATTTAGCTAAGAAATGGCTTTATAATCTTCCCGTCAGTTCCATATCTTCATGGGAGGATTTTGTAAAAGTCTTTCTTAAGAAATTCTATCCTATCCACAAAACAGCCCTCATGAGAAAGAATATAATGCAATTCAAGCAGGAACCTAATGAACCTTTCTGGAAGTATCTTGAGCGTTTCAAAGACCTTCTAGCCCTATGTCCTCATCACGGCATAGAGAAATGGAGTCTGTGCCAGATTATCTATGACGGTTTAGATTACCAAACGAAAACCCTCCTTGAATCCATGTGCCAAGGGGAATTTTTGAAGAAAGATGAACATCAGGGGTGGGATCTCTTTGAAACCCTAGCTGAGAAGACCATTCAGTGGGAGTCATGTCCTGATAAATCCATTCCCACCACTTTCAGAACTGGTACACACTCCATAGAATCCTCTCTAGCTGCAGATGCCAAGATTACACAATTAATGAAGAGGATAGAACTGCTTGAGTCAAAAGGAAATTCTGTTGTAAATCAGGTCAACTCATTGCCTGTAATTCAACCGGGTTGCACCAACTGTCATGACCTTAGCCATGTCTTTGAGGAGTGTCCTTTGTATCAGCCCCAATCATATCAGGAGAACATGAATGCAGCATTTACCAGACCTCCATACTCCAACACTTACAATTCGGGATGGCAGAACCATCCAAATTTTTCGTGGAGTCAGTCTGGTCCTGAGCATCATAGACCACCACTTCCATATCCATATAATGCTCATTCTCACACATCCAGTTTCAATCATAATTCACTGTATGTTCATCCATCTCAAAGTCCACCACATTCACAACCATATCAGAACTCACCACACTACAATCACAATTCCAGCCTCCGTATTATCAACATCCACCCCAGAATAATTCAGAAATATTAGAGTTGAGAAAAATATTATAAACCTTTACAAAGAACTATCATCAGGATATGAATCAGGTTAAGGTCCAAATCAGGCAATTGGCTAATGAGAGACAAAAAGGTATGCTTCCAAGCCAGCCAGTGTCAAATCCCAAACATCACTTCCCTTTGAATGAAGTGGAAGATTCAGGACCCAGTCAATGTCATGCTATTCATACCCTGAGATCTGGTAAACAAGTTGATAATAAGGTTTCTAGTCAATCATCTCATCCAGCACCAAAGCCGATACCTCCTGTTCCAATGCAACCAGCTTCTGACAAACCATCTTCTAGTACAGAGCCATCCACTTTAAAGCCAAGGGTAAAGAAAAGGTAGATAAGCAACCCTATAAGCCTGTTGTACCATTTCCAAATAGGCTTAAGAATCCCAAGTCCAATGCTCACATGGAGAAGATAAAAGAAATGTTCCATAAGGTCCAAATCAATGTCCCTCTTCTTGATGCCATACAACAAGTACCATCATATGCTAAATTCTTAAAGGAAATGTGCACCAAGAAGAGAAAAACACAAGTCCCTAAAAAAGTCTTCCTAGCATCATCCATCAACGAGCTGCTCAATGGTCCAATTCCTGTTAAATACAAAGACCCAGGGAGCCCCACCATTTCATGCATCATAGGACAGACTACCATCAATAGGGAACTTCTTGATTTGGGGGCCAGCATCAATCTCTTGCCTTTCTCTGTGTATCAGCAATTAGGGTTAGGGGATCTCCGTCCTACCCAAATGACCATACAATTGGTTGATCGCTCTGTCACTAGACCCAAGGGGGAAATTCACGATGTCCTTGTTAAAGTTGGGGAATTCATTTATCCTGTTGACTTTGTAGTCCTTGAAACAAACCTGTGTCAAATTCCAATCAAGGGGCTCAAACTCCTGTCATTTTGGGACGACCATTCCTGGCTACTGCAAATGCCATCATTAATTGCCGAAATGGATCAATGAGGTTAACCTTTGGTAACATGACTCATGAACACAATGTCTTCCACACACAACCTCGTAAACAAAAGATTAAACATTTGAGGTTAGTTTCATTAGTAACAATTGTGAGGAAGAAGGTGAAGATCCAAAAGATGAGTCACAATCTTGTGATTCTCTTATCCGAGTACCCTTTCAAAAGGGGAAAGTTGATTTGGATATTTTCACTTTCAATGAACCAACTCTGAATATATTTGAACCTCCGATTGATATATCCTTTGAAGACCTGTTTGCTGATGAGATCATGTGTCTAGATGAGTCAACTCAGGGTCAGCTAACTGATTGCACACTTCCGGATGTTGATCTTAGTTTTGAAGAATTGTATGGAGAGGAGCTGAAATTCCTTAACATTGGAAGTGATGAGATTCAGAGTGAGAGTGGTGATAAGGAAGTTTTTAGTGAACAATGTGGTGGAATGAGGGTGAATGATAATAATAAACAATTGAATCTGAAAATACCTAGAGCTAAAATAATTCAAACCGTTTCCCAACTGAGCTCACGAAAGCAGACGCACTGGAACGATGGGAAACGGGCCAGAGGAAAACGACCAAAAGCCTAGGTAAGGGTTACACTTGTATATACTCTTTGTAAATAATTTTTTGCACTTTCTTGTAAATAAAAAGTTTCTTACCTCTTACCTGTTTCATGCATACATATATCATGATGCATTGAGGACAATGCATGAAATAAGCGTGGGGGAGGGTTTACTAACATAGAGTTTTTAGATTTTCTTTCTTTTACATTTCTTTTACAAAAATAGAAATAAAATAAATATAAAAAAAAACTTTTTGAAATAAGAGACAAAGTTTTGATCTATTTTTAAGAAAATTAAGATGTATCTTAGAAATTAAGAAAGCCTTAATTATGACATCTTAAACCTAGTTGAAATAATAGATCTTGTTTGAAATTATAGGCTAAGTAAGTAAAATTGGGGAGATATTTTTATCTTGAATTTTTTGCCTTAGATTGTATGCACTTCACACTTACACATTTCTTGAGATGGAAACAAAGACCAAAATGCCATAAAAATAAAAGAAAAAATAATAATAAATAAAACATCACCTATTAAGCTGGATAAATGTGCCTCAAGAAGCATGATTATTCACGCCTAACGGTGAAAAACATCACTCATTAAGCTGGATAAATGTGCCTCAAGAAGCATGATTATTCACGCCTAACGGTGGTAAAGGAAATAAATAGTCCCCTTTAGTTTTGTGGCCTTTTTTACTCGAGACCTTAAACCCGAGGGATGTTTTCTCATCTGGTGCCCTAAGACCGTCTGGTTTGGGAGTCATCGGTTAAAGGCTCGCTACAAGGGTAAACTAGAAAGCCTAAACTAAGGGAAGAAAAAAGCATAAAAAGTATATATAGATAAATAAATGGCTTGATGGTTGGAGTTGAAATCCCAGAAATTTTCACTGTCACGGTGTGCATATTATCTAGGTTTTATGAAAGATAAAGTATTCAATCCAATTTTGAATTCTTACCTTAATTGAAGACAAGATCTTGCATGGAGACTAAGTTTAAGGAAGAATAATTATAGGTGGACTTATGACCTAAGATCACTTATATTTTTGCAAAAATAGTTCGAAAACATGTCTCTCTTTCAAAATGCATTTTCAAAACACTAACATTTGTCTTCTTTCTTTATGGATTTTGTGGGTGTAATCCGCTGAAAACCCTCAGGAGACAACACTCCTCCTCTAGGGTAACCTAGAGGTTTAACGGCTTGTTGCACGCGCTCAGTGCAATCGCGTCACCTGCGAAAGTGGTGTAATAAAATTTGTAGTATAGTTTTTCTTTTCTTTTTCTTTGTTTTGCTCGGGACGAGCAAAAGAATAAGTGTGGGGGTGTGATTGTTACACAATATTGCATATTTTACCATAGCATTCCCATACATTTTAGCAAATAAAAACATGATTTTTACTCATCTTCTCTATATTTTTACAGGTCCACAACTGAAATGAGAGAAAGCCCAATAATCACTTTAATTAGCAATAATTAAAGAGATTAATTCCAAGCTCAAGATAAAGCCCAAGTTTAAATCCAGGATCCAGAGAATTCTACGTAACAACTCAAGATTCTAGAAGGCCACGTGGATAACTACCTCGTAACCAACCTGTACCAGAAAGTTGTTACCCAACAGATTCAGTTGAGCCGCAGAATCTGGGACTTTCCCGCCAAATTGCGGCAAACATAAGGTTGTTGGATCCCAGATTTTGCGCCAACAACCTGGATCTCGAAGCTTCTCTCTGAGCCCTATAAATACTTCACCTGGACCTGCGAGCAAAAGAGAGCAGAGAAGAGAGAGAGATTAGGGATTAAGCTTTGTATTTTTGTTAGTTTTTCTCTAGGATTTTTGTAGCTTTCTAGATCTTCTTCCTCCCTAGAAATTCTGTAAGAGAGAGTTTGTAAGAGAGAGAAAGCTTGTGTACATCAAGGAGTGACAACTTGTGAAGCAAGGATTGATCCATTCTCTTCTCTCTACTCTTGCATTTTCTAGTGTACTTGTTTTCTTTACTTGCTTTCTTTATTTCTTGCTTTACTTTCTTGCAATTTAGTTCATGCTTTGTTTTACTTTCCTTATGGCTTGTAGCTAACTTTTCTACATGTACTAACTAACCACTAACCTTGCTAACTACTAACTCATGGGTGATTGCTATCTTTAATCTTGCAAGTTGGATGGTCTTCTCTTCTCCGATGGGTTAAACCCCCCCGTCATTCAAGTGAGAAAGTAATTAGATCAACACGCAAGACGAATCTATGCCGATGAATCAACATGAGGCACGCATTCATTATCACGGAGTTTAGTAAGTTTTGGCAAGGTAGTAAGGTTAGCTAGTCATGGCTTTTTTATTCTAAAGTTTTCATTCTTTTAGTTTTAGTTCCAAAGCAAATCTCTTCTTGATTTCTTTTCCGATTATTTCCATCATGAACATATCTACCAATTCTTTCATTCTTTTTTCCATGATTCTTTTATTCTTTTAAAGCAAAGAAGAATTCTCGTTTCACATCTTCACTACCTATCGTAAAGCTTCCATCGCGAGCTCTCCCTGAGAATCGACTCGGTATAGCCCTATGCTATAACGGAGATAGGAAAGGGTATATCAATCATCTTTCATACATTTGTGGAGTGATCTAAGCACTTGAGGTTGTTTCTAAACCTTATCTCTCTTTCCATTGAATACATATATTTGTGCTCTTTTACACTCCATAATACAACACCTTTCCCGTCTAATCACATAACTCCGCTCTCCGAGCGAAGCTAGCCTAGAATTAGCTTCACCCCGAAGCTCAGCCTCGCAGCCGCCGCTTAGCTCCACACTCTGCATGAGGGCAAAATGCAGAAAATATCTAAGTGTTAGCTTCACTCTGAAAGCTTCGCCTGGCAACCTATCACCGAGGGCTAACTTCTCCAGAAGGGTACTATTGCCTAAAATCATTTTAAGGGCTTTAAAGTCCTTTTCCAGCTACGCTTCTAAGGCTAGCTCCACATCCTACTATTTGACAGGATGTGAACCGCCTAAGGGTTAGCTTCGCACAGAAGCTTGGAAAAAAAACCATTCGGTTCCTAAAATTCTAGTTGAGAAATTAAGGGGAATTAAATCCCCTAAGAAATCAGCAAAGAAAATTAAGGGAGTTGAATTCCCTGAGATCACTGGATCACAATGAATCATTCTAGATTCATCATGAGATAGCAAAAATTGGCTTCAAAAAGAGATGAAAATCTCTGAGTAAAAGGGAAAAATCCCTACCTGCAATAGGGCGCTCAATGACCGGAGGAGGAGGCACCTCTGTCACAGAGGTCGCTGCCTCTTTGCCTGCTCGTCTTTTGGGGGCCATGGAAGAACTGGAAAGTTCTTAAAATATCAAACGAAGAAGGAGGAAAAGGAGATTTGTTTCTCTGAAAATTCAAAGAGAAGTAATTCTTTCTCTTTCAGCCCAATCGAGCTTTTATAGGATTAAGATTGCCTAAACATTTGCTCCTCGAAAGGAGCGCAGGCGGTCGTTTCAAATTAATTTGAAACAGCGCCTAAGCGCCTTCCAGAGAAGCGTTACTTCAGCCCCGCTAAGGGCTAACTCTGCCAGAATTCAGCGTTGACTTCGGCAACGCTTGAGTAACTTCGCTGAGAAACGTGCCTTACCTCCGCTAAAAGCACACCTCTAGCTTCGCGAAAATTCCGTGTAAGCTTCGCCAGAGACTTGTTCCTAACTTAGTTGGGAGTCTGTCTCCAACTTCACTGGAAGTTTAGCTCCGCTGAGAGCTTCTATTTCCTCCTAAGGAAAAGACTTACCTAAAGCTAGTCCACTCTAGGTGTTCTAAATCAAAAAGGAGGGAAACAAAGCAGATAAGCAGAAAATAAACATTTTTATTGATTCAAAAAGGAAGATCATTGATACTACATCAAGATTGTCCTTCATACAACAGAATCATTGCTCCAAAGGCAAACAAATCATCCTATCTACTTCCGAGGTGATGAACATCTCAACTGGACACGAAAGGTCTTCCTCCTGCACAAGGCCGTAATCCTTCGCTTAATGGCATATTTTGTCATCAAGAAGCTGGATCTTCTTTGATGAAAATTGGCAAAAGACTGGTTGCCAGTAGAAAGCCGGATCTTCTTTGATTAAAATTGGCAAAGGAAGGATCCGAGACCTTAAAGGTGACGCCCGCTTTCCCAAAGTGGATCATCTCGGATAAGTGACTACCAACCCCTTCCCGAAGTGGATCATCTCGGATAAGCAACTGCCAACCTCTTCTTGGAACACGCATCAGCTGCTCTAGTATATTCCTCCTGCTTTAGATTAAAGTTTCAACTTGAAGATCAAGAGGCAAGTTTCTGGTCTCTTTCATCAAGATAAAAGATTGGCGGGCACAGTTCACTGCAATGCAAACTGAAAATAGATTAGCATTAAATCAAAAGAAAACTGCAAAGATGAAATGCTAAGTCAAATTCTTTGGGTGAAGCAATTCATATCCGATCCAGTAGTGCTTCAGTTAAGCAGAGAATAGCCTCGCTTGCACAGTAATGATGGACTAGCTCAGCATAAGCCAAGTCTTAGCTCCGCCTAAGGCAGTTAGGCTAAAGAAGCCTAAAAAAAAGACAAAGTCCTAGCCTCGCCTATATGGCTAAGCCAGACTGGTCCAGAGGGACGCAGTCTTGACCCCACCTATATGGCAAGACTGGCTCAACCTTGAAGAGACTAAGTCACAATTCTTGCCTATGTGGCAGATTTAACAGGCAGATTCAATATATCAAGACAGGAACTCTGCATGAAAAGTCTTTTTCTGATCAAGCGAGAATGATAGCTTCGTTGAGAAGCTGAAAAATAGGGCTGAAACCCTTCTCTGCGAGTCAGTCAGATACAAAATGAAGAACAAGGGAAATCAATTACTAAAGTAGCCAGGTAAAGCTAAGAAAGATTAAGGGAAATAAACTCCCAAAAATCACTAGTCCATTGGTAAAGTCTCTGACCGAGATTCACCAGCTCTTGGCTGGTTAGTGACCAGGGTGGGCGCCCCCACTATTTCAGAGATCTGAGTCTCCTTTCCTGGGCAATGAGGGGATGTCATGAACAGATTGTTTCTCTGAAAAGGATTTCAAGTGTCCTATTTATAGGCCTCATGGCCTGATCACGACGCTGCCGCTTCAAGCCTAGAAGCGCGGGCGAAGTTGAAGTATTTAAATACTTAGCCTCGAGAAAGGAAACAATCTCTCTCGTTAAAAGCAAGAGAGTTTATTCTAACCTCAGAAAAAGGAACAATCCCTCTCGTAACTAGCCAAAAAGCAGTTAGTCTCGGGAAAGGAACGTCGTTCCAAACACCCAATTAACGCGAAGCTACCCAAATGCGAAGCTACCCAGAATCGCGAATCTACACGATTTCTCGGCGAACTTATTCCAATCCAGAAGCAGGATTGAAAGCAGAGCTGAACTCAACCACTATGGCGACGTTCGCATTTCACATATCATCAATCAAAGCAGTTCAAAGTATTTCGAAGTCTGAACCATTCCATTGCAGACTTACAAAAACTTTGAAGGGGGTCTTGTTGACACTCTAAAATAGATGAGATTCTTAACTGGCCTGAACAATGTCTAACTTGTTGACACCTACAAAAGACAAGTGGCAGACAAGCCGACGACCAGTTCTTCACTCATTTAAGAGGGGACGAATTAGCAACTTGGATTCTACTAATCTAGTGAAGCAGACAGTAAGCCGAGATCGTTCTTAAAAGCTCGTGAGAAGGCCCAAGTAGGACCAGAGACATTAATGAGCTCAACACTTAGTCTCGCATAAGCCTACGAAATAAGTCCCGCATAAGAAGCCAAAGTTGCTTAGCATCGCAGGAAGCTCCTTCGCAGCCTCGCTGCGAGCTAACTTACAACTTCGTATGGAAATGCTCAGTTAACTCCGCAGAGAGTTAGCTTCGCTCGAAGCCCCACGCAGCCACGCAGAAGGATGATTGGTAGCTTCGCCATAAGCTCTATCTAGCTCCACTGATTCTCCCAGCTTCGCCAGAAGCTTCTGCCAGCTCCGCCATGAGCTCAACGCAACGACTTCGTTGTAGGTCTTTTATGTTCATCTTTGACCAATCAAATCTCTAGATGAGATCAAATCTAATTGAGATCAAATTTAGCAGTTGCTTGCCATAATCTTTTGACTCTCCCAATAAGGTAAGAAGATCAGGAGAAATCTTTCAGTTATTTGAAAATAATCAAGGGCGCATCCCTCATTTAGCAGAGCGCATCAAGAGATCAGCACTACTTGCTATTCCTACCTTCGCAAAAGCTGTCTCTAGCCTCGCGGCTAGGCTACTTTTCAGATGTAAAACAGACTGACTCAATCTGTTTCCAGATTTTTAAGGGGCAATTATACCCCTTCTCTCTCTATAAATAGCGTACCAAAGGCACACTAGAAAATGGCGAGAGGCTCTAGAAAAAAAGAGAGGAGAGACGGCTAAGGACAAAGATCTACTTTCTTACTTCCAAGAATTCAGAAAATTACTTCTCTAATCAGGGTGCTAATACCCTAAGATCTTCCTCCCTCTTAAGAAATTTTCGGAACCAGATGAGAAAGAATACCTAAGCGGAGGCAGCTCGAGAAGTAACAAGAGGTCTCTATCGACCTTCTATTCTCCGATTCCCGAACCAGGCGAGAAGGGAATCCTATCAGACTGCAGTCCGATTATCTGATCGATCGCATCGTCAAAGGGATAAAGTGATCGCGCCCTGATCAGATTCCTACCAGCACACTTTCCCAGAAATCTCAGAGGAGATCTACCTATAGTCTTTTGACTGCAAAGAAATACTTGTAATTTCTCTCATCGACACTTTTTTTATAAGTTTTCCCTTTCGCAAATCAATGGAAAACAGCCGGCGCAGCTCTTCCTTCCAGCTCTTCTCCTGTTTGGCTCTCGAGGTCCCTCTTGCTGCTCGTGAGTACCTCTCAGCTTTTGTATATCTCTTCGCATTATGTACTCTTGTATTTTTTAGTGATATAATATTCCTGTAATATTGTATCGCTTTCTGTGATAACCATGTACTTGTACTATTCTGTTAGAATGTATATAACCACTGTGCTTCCGCCTCTGATTCTTGCCTGTACTGAAGCTTAGCGTATATACGTGAGGGTATTTCTGACCTGCATATATACGCCAAAGTGGCGTCCCCATACCTGCGGGATCGGGACGACACATGAATTTTATTGTTAATTAATTAATTTATATTGTAGCACCCCGTTCTACGGATACGTACCCAGACACGTGTCCTGACTTTTTCGACCGTATTATTATAATTTTCTTCCAGTATTTACTTTTGGGTTGTGATTACTTATATTATTGAGTATCAGATCTGGATTCTCAGATTTAGAGTAAGCGCTGACCCGAACCGAGAACCCGGTACCAGCCTGTAGCCCAATTTGATCATTTTGGTAGTCTGATTTGACCGATTTTAGTTTTAGATATCGTTTTCTAATATTTTAGATTTTTCATGATTTTCTGAAATTTTTCTGCAAAATCTCCAAAAACCGGTGTCGATAGGCATCGCTGACTGATTTCTGGATTTTTAGTTTTCAAATGGGATTGAATTTTCAAAAATAGCTTTTACATTACTTCTTACAATTTCATTTTATACTTAAATACATTTTTTGAGATTTTTCTAAATTTATCAAAATTTCACCGATTTTGGTGTCCGCCGGTAATCGTCGGAAGATTTCAAGATTTTTAATTTGAAAACTATATTGAATTTCTTGAATTCAATTTCAACAATCATCTTAAAATAATATTTTCTATTTTTAAGAATTTTTCAGAACGTTTCTGAAACAGTCAAATTTTGCCCTATTAAAATAATAATATTTTTACCGATGATTTCTTTTCTTGCTTTTTCCTTCTCTACTCCTCTACTTTATACTTTCAGATATTCTAATAAATTAATTAATTAACAATAAAATTTTTATATTATTTTCTTTTCTTTTTCTTAAAATTTTCCCTTTTCTTTAATTTTCTTTCCTTTTCTTTCTTTATCTTTTCTTTCCCTTTGACTTTCCCCACCCCCTGCTCCAGCCACCTGCCCCTCCTTATGCTCGCCGCCTGCTCCCCCTGTACTGCCGCCTGTTGCAGCCCATCTTTCCCCCTTTTCATCATTTCATTTCCAGTGTATTTAACCTCCATCTCATTTTCCTTTTCATTTCATAATTCAAATCTCATCTCCTTCAAACTAAACCCAACTCCTTCATCTTCACCATCGTCGCCTCCACCATCACCACTGCCGCCGCACCCCCCATAGGCCGCCGACCATCCACTCCCCCACACCCCTCTCCACTCCACCACCTCCTTCAACCTCCATCAACCATCCACCACCTCCAATTTCACCATAACCCATCACCACCACCTCCTTTCCTCCTCCAAAATTCACCACCACCTCCATCAAATTCACCACTCCAATCACGCCATCATCACCTCCTCCTCCTCCTCTAACTCGCCAACACCACCAATCACCACCACAACCACCATAACCACCACCACCACCAACTACCACCACCACCTCCACCAATAACAACACCAACCAAACAACTCCACTACCACCTCCCTCCCCTCCCCTAGGCCGCGCGCGCCGCCTCCCCTTCCCCGGCAGCGCCGCTGCCGCTGCCTGGCCGCTGGCGCTAGCGGTGGCCAGCCACCCCTCCTCCCCCTCCATTTCTTTTCGTTCTTTCTTTCTTTCTTCTTTTCTTTCTTTTCTTTCTTTCTTTCCTTTATTTTCTCTTTCTTTTCCCTAAATAAATCCACATTTCTTCACTCCCTAAAATACCCTCCACCTCTCCCTCAAATTACTCCCCTATATTTACAACCATACCCCCTTTTAAATTACTAAATCCTTTTCTAAAAACACCCTATTTTCTCTCTCTCTCTCCCCCTTCCTCCAACTTTCTCTCTCCTCTTTCTCTCGTCTCTCTTTTCCTCTCTAATATTTATATATATATATATTCATATATTTTAATATATAATTATGGGCTAATAGCTTTCTCGCGCGTGTTCGCGGATTTTCTCAAGTTTTGCTTGGTATTTCGTTCCGGTATTAGGCGAGTACATTTCTTTGACTTTTCTTACTTTATTACCATCGTTTCATATTTAATAATTATTATCTTGTTTTTAATATACGATGTCTCTTTATGCAAGTTGATATATGTTGTATAAATGATTTCTAAAAATTATCATGTTTTATAAATAGCTGCCGCCGTTATTATACCTTGTTGGACCGGTATGCCTAAATCTGCTCCCGCTTCACTTGACTTCGCATGGCTAATAAATAGATAAATTTATTATTATTAGAAATAATGTTATGAAGAGTTTGATATGTTTATGTCGTTCTCCTGTACCATGTTACGTGACCGGTTGGTACCTAGTATTTGATGTTGCGACTCTTACCGATATATTAGTTACCTAACCCTGATATGTATACACCGGTACTTGCCATGCTATACTTATTATTTGATATCTAATACTGGTACTTGTCATGTTATGCTTATTACTTGATATCTGATATCGGTACTTGCCATGCTATACTTATTATTTGATATCTAATATCGGAACTTGCCATGCTATACTTATTATTTGATATCTGATACCAGTACTTGCCATGCTTTACTTATTACTTGATATCTGATATTGGTACTTGCCATGCTATACTTATCGCCCGATACCTGACACCTGATATTATGGCATCTGTATTATATTGCATATTCATGATTATTACTTTTACGGGGACTTGGTATGATTATTATACTGTTATCAGATATTTGGTACTCCTGAAATCCTGAACTCTTGTACTCCTGAACTTCTGTACTCCTGAACCCCTGAAAAGGGTGACTCCTGATATTATACTCCTGGTATTATACTCCTTTTAATTCCCATAGTCGGATAATCATGGTTATACTATATACAGTTGTGGACATTATCTTGGGCAATATATATAATAAAATACTCAACTTACACTGGGTGGGGAAACTGATGGAAACCGGTATGATGTCATATTTATAATGGTGATATTTCTAAAGTGTCGTGTGGGGCGCGTAATGATAAGACCCGAAAGTAGTAGCCTAAATCTGAAGTGTCATGTGGGACGCGTAATGATAAGTCCCCGGAAGTAGTATCCTGTACTCCTGAGCTAGTCCCAGGTAAAGACAGGACCCACTATAAATATGAGCCATCAGATTTATCAGTTTCCAAATAATAACTCATCTTATTTATAAGTGGATGTATGTGTGCCGGTAGCACATACAAAAGCATATGAATCGGATGAATAACATAAAACAACCAGACAGTAATAAGGTTAGGAACGTGTGATATTTGGTCTCTCCTTTTTTCGGGTCCTGGTACTCACATATCAGACTCGGGTAAATTCTACAGAGTGCGAACTCTAGTATGGACTATCGGTGATGTGAAGCGCTGGTAGGGAGGCGATTGAAATATCAAACGGTACTGATTATTATTATTGGATAAATTAAAATGCAACACCTTTATATTCCAGTTACAATTTTATGCCCTAAGTTGATACCTTACTTTATGACACATGATGATTACTCTACATACACTATAGTTTTGTTACTCTTAGGGCAACTCAAGTTGTATAAACTCAGACGATGGCGACATGAGATATGTGGTATATAGATGAGGGTTTTCTTGTTTGGATTATCCCCTTGACGTATCTGCTCCGTGAATTCATAATCTGAGCTTGTACAACTAGTTTTGTCCATACTTATATTTATCATGTTTAACTTATTTACCGTATGTTTATATGTACCTATGCTCTTTATACTGCCTTTTATGCATGTTTTCAGTTTTAGATTCATCGATATGCATGATTTACTGTCATTCCTTTAATTTCCCTTATGTTATTTGTTATTACTTGTACCTACATACTTGGACCACATCACTTGATCATGTACACATGTACCTGTTATGCACGCCATTTGGCTTTATATATGTACTCGCAGGGTTGCGTCTGACAATCCTGGATTCTCATGTCCAGATTCTAGAGCCTGGACCATAGTGGCTTGGCTGTAACTGATCAGAGTGCGCAGCGGATCCTCCCATGGTGGTCAGAGTGCAACAGAAGCTTGGACGCCGCCGCAGCTCTTCGTCCCAGCTCTTCTCTTGTTTGCTCTCGAGATCCCTCTTGCTGCTCGTGAGCACCTCTCAGCTTTTGTATATCTCTTCGCATTATGTACTCTTTTATTTTCTAGTGATGTAATATTCTTGTAATATTGTATCGCTTTCTGTGATAACCATGTACTTGTACTATTCTGTTAGAATGTATATTACCACTGTGCTTCTGCCTCTGATTCTTGCATGTACTGAAGTTTAGCGTATATACGTGAGGGTATTTCTGACCTGCGTATATACGTCACAGTGGCGTCCCCATACCCGCGGGATCGGGATGCCACACCAACATAAATGTATGTAGTAGTTACTTGTTACTTTATTAATGATGACGAGATATTTTAAGAGGTAAAGTATGAGTAAAAACACCCTTTTGTTTAACCTTAAGGAGAAAAAGTTGACAATGTGCAAATATGAGGTTCTCCCATAACGACATCCCTTAAGTTTTCGGATACGGATCGACCATAGATAGTAACTCTCTCGATATGATCCATATTCCTAGTCACGACTTCACAGCAGAAATTGTCCTCGTAAATGTGAGTGTCTATTGGGACAAGGCATTGCTGCTTAATTTCTAGTGGTGACTCATCAGCTTGCTGTTAAAGTTCAGTATGTTTGATAGGTTCTATACTATGGTATGGCAAGCTGGGAAGACTAGCTCCTGAGACTAACTCAATGGCGTGTTGGGTATCATGCACTGGTGGTAGCTTGCCCGGGAGATCTTCAGAGAACATCGACAAGCTCCGTGATCACAAGAGTGGGTGTTAGCAATAGAAGAGGAAGAGCTTGATAACCAGAGCAGATAATGATAGTAGGAGTTGACAGTAAAGAAAATGAAGAAGGTGGTGTCAACAGTAGAGGGGGAAGAAAATAAGTAATGGCAGTAAGGGTCGACAATAAACGTGAAAGGGGTTCTAGATTTATTACATGCGATTTTCTAACTTTGGCGACTTTAACTGGAGTTGGACAGTTGGCAGCAACATGCCTATATCCTTGACAGTTGTAACATTTAATCGTGATACTAAACTCGGAGAAGTCTCTGTCGCTAGACTCCTTTACCACGAGCGTGACTATTGGAAGAATAGGATTTTCAGATTTCTTCTCGACTTTAGTGATGATCCTATCCAGGATTTAGTTGGAGGACTCCATGGTTTGGGTCATGGCCGTAAGTTTAGCCATTATGTCGGCAAGGATCACTGCAAGCTGGAATCCATAGGGGTGGGATAAGAGTTACTAGATGTAATAATTTTTTTAAATTTAATTTTTTTCTCTAGATCTAATGCAAGTTTTCTATCTAAACCATGCTTTGATACCAAATTGATATGAAACGGAGACCCTATGGTGTGGTATATCAATGATAGACTTGAATTCACAATGTTTCACCAAAAACATATGATCTTCGGTGGGGAATGATTTAAAACCAATAATGTAACAATATAGATTTTACAATCATTAGCATGCGCAATGTAGGCATTCATCATCTTAAGAATTCAATTGCAATATTCAGTTAACATGAATAGTCCTAATCACAATACCAGTAATAATAGATCACAAGTATAGCAGCATCACACATATTCTCACAGTAGTTATGGTCAAAAGATCATTATGTTAACAGTTTAGAGAATAAATTTTCAGTGTAATCCAACTATAATCTAACTGATAAAATAGAAATTACCTATAGAGAAGCAAGTTCTCCGGTCATTCGATACCTTGTTGATCCTTGACTGAACTTGTTGATTTTGTATTGCTGAATCATGTACTGGTCAGTTGTTTGTGATCTGAATGTACCACTTTAGTTGCTGAAGTTGTGGTTGTGACATGTTACAGCAAAGGAACACCAACATGGGTCGGCAGAGGCAGAAGATGACAAGAAGGATAGGGCAACGCTTGAGGATAACACCAACGACAATAACTCTTGAGGATGACGCGCACGACAATACCTCTTAAGGATGATGCATTGTTCTATATAGCATAGCGGAGGAGGGGTAGTGGAGAGGATCAGACTGAACTGAGGTTGTTGTTCTCCTTTTGTTGGCATCGATGGACAAGGGCAACTTGTTGTCGATGGTGAAGTCGAAGGGCAGATGGCAGCTGTTGTTGATGGGAGGTTTATTCTACAGATCGATTAGAGAGAGAGGCAATGGAGGAACAGTTGAGGTCGAGGAAGGGGACTCGCAGTCGAAGTTGCAGGAGGTGGGAGACCAGTCAGGTGAACTTGAGGGAGGGAACTCGTGGTGGTGGCGTGAAGAGAAAGGAGTCGAAGAACGCGGGAGATGGCGAGGACGTCAGCTTCGATGGAGGAGGGTAGGGGGATGTAGGCGAGCAATCAGAGATGATGATGAGGGCTCGGGTTGGGCTTGCGTCGAAGGAGAGAGGTGTTGGGAAATTTTGTGCTACTGAAATGAGTCTTCATTTGTTAGCTGCGGGTTGAAGAAAGAAGAAGAATGAGAAAGGTGAACTGCAGGGCACATGTGGGACTTGGGTTTGGGGCTTGGGTTTGTAGATCTTGCTTGATTTTGATCTTCTGCTCTTTCCTTTATTTTTTTTGTAATTTCTTTTGTATTTTGTAACTAATTGGGATTTGACTTAGAAATAGGATTTGTAAGTGGGATTTGAGAGGGGAGATAAGGGGATAAGATTTGGAGGGGAACTAGGATATGGCTTCACACTCACAATCTGATTTTGAAAAGAAGTTTCACACTCCATCTCATTTTTAAACTTTCAAATAGAAAATTCAACATTTTTCTTTAATCAATCTTTATTTTCTTTTCAGTACAATACATGTCTTAAATAGGCTAACAGACTCTGCCTTTTATTCACATAGTCGATGTGGGATTAAACAAAGAGAAATGCAAATCTAAAAACAAAGAAGAAACATACACGACTCAAACAAATAAAAATACAGACTCCAACAACAAAACGAATTACTCGTGACGCGCCTGGTGTCATCGGATGTCTGCATCATGTTTCCCATGAAAAGAGAAATTCGCTCGGTTGATTTCCATATGGGGAGCTAATTCTGTGATGAGAAGGCTACATATTGACGCTATGGAAATGGCAAGGAGTACGAGGAGTATGTCTAGATGAAATTAAATATGTAAAAGAATAGTTAGAAGAAAAAAAGGTAACTCATGTCTCTCCCCTTTTTAAATTCTTTAATGCAGTGGAATAAATTTATCATCATACAGAAATTCAATTGCCTTCAATGTCTTACGAAAGAATTAAACACCTAATAATAATATATAGTTCAACAAATATCTTCAATATAAGGCGGAACACGGCCATTATCCAGGTTCAGTAAAGAGTTATTGATAGATGTGATAATTTCAACATGTATATTGATTAAGGCCAAGTCATATATGATGTCAAGACGAAGGATTTGGAAACTAAAAGCAGAATAAGCGGCAAGATTCATCAACTGCCTTTTAATAAATTAGGTGACCATCTCCAAGTCCTCAAGTAGTATACTTTCATAAATTTTCTTTTATCGTTTGTGAATTCTGTAAATAAGAATTATACAGCTTAAACCATTGTAATTAAATGATTTGTTAACCCTCGTTGCAGATCAAAAGAGACTGTGAGAGACAAAATATGTTTGTGATGACTGAAGCCCCTTCCATTAGTTTACACATCAAACTCTTTACCATGAAAAGGCTACGACCTTAAATGATGCTTAAGCACAGATGGACACGATCCACCAATTAGGAATCAAGCTTTAATAAAGAACGATGGCACAAATCTGCTTGTGACCACGCTTTTTCTTACAGAATTTAGTTGCGTAAAAGCACTAGAGCTGGATAATTATTCTCTAATCTTGAAGATAATTGCTTTCGAGTTATGTAAAAATTTTGTCAAGGAAACACTCCTATTGAAATGTATCCAATTCAAATATTTAGACCGAAACCTTGCTGGTCTCTATAGTCCACATCAACATGCCTTTACCAAGTCTAGAATCACTAGAGATGTCCAATTAGCTAATTGGATGAAGATAGCGTGTATTCTACGGTGTAATCTAGCGTATTCAGCATCAACAAGCACTTATGCCCAGATTTCTTCTTCAGTTGGATGCAAACATCTCCATTATTATCGCTCATTAAGAATTAATTCAAATAAATTAAGCGCTAATGTGGTGGTCCTTCAGTTGTTCTTTTCAGTAAGATGCAATTAGGAGGGGGGTTAACAATTTTTTATTAGCACTTGTTTAAGGAATTACTTTTTAAGGTTCTGATTTGATTGGTGCTTAGGGCTCAAAGTAGAAAGTGTTGATGAGCCTGAACTTGGAAAGGAGACGACACAAAATGAAGAATCACCAATGGCGTAGATGGAAGAGTTTTTTAAGGATGAAATAATTTCACCAATGGGGTTCATAGTTTTGAGTTTTACAATTAGAATGTTTGGTGCAAGTAGCTAATAGTTTATTCGAAAAAGTTAAGTTAGACAAAGTACTTCATGTGAATCCATGTGAAGGGAGGGGCCTCATTACATGTAGACAATTTTTTTAGTGTCAATAAAGCTAATTAAAGGTTTTGGTAAACAGGCTAGCTAATTTGTGACTGGTCAAAGTGAGTGTCTTGTACTAATCTCTTTTCAAGAATTTACTCAACAAGCAACTGCTTCCTTTGATGGAGGCACAAGACTTTAGAATTTAATTGCAGAAAGGTTAATGATTAAAACTGCTAAGACCAATAATTTGGAAGTAGTAATTATATCACATTGGTCATGTATTTAAATAAAATAGATAAACAATGCAGAATAGTAACCTAAGATTTTAATAATACTTTAGTCAAATTCCTCGGCATGAAAGATTGTATTCTTAAACCAAACTCTTATTGAAAAGACTAAAGAATCTCCCTATTTATCTACCTAATTATCATATTAGATTCATTCTCTGAGCCTTTCTTGAGTAATAATTGAAGAAGCAAGTTTAAAGACTTTGCCGTCGAATATGTCAAATTATAAAATTATGCTAGGGTTATGCTAGGGTATGTACATTTCAAACAATCCTTTGTAAGAAAACAAATCTCTCAATTGGAGGTGATGTAAGTCTGACTTGTAACTAAATATATATCTAATGTGTAAATTAATCCTTCTCCCATTGATCAACTAACGCAATATAGAACTCTAATAAGGCGTCTAAGTCGTCATTCAGAAAGAATTAGTCTAATGTGTATATAAAAGAAAGACCAGAACTCTGGGTCCATATAATATATTCCCAAGGAATGACATGGCAATTTGTTGCAAAAACTCAGATACATTCAGAAACTGTCTTGATTAAATATAATAAAATCCCTAAAATCAAATTAACTAATTGGTAAGGAGAATAAAGAACACGTTGCTAGCAATTCTGAAATGAGAGAATCTTCCATGCTTAGTTGCGTGTCACTCAAAGTGCCCCATTTCTTAACTAATGTTGGATTAGCTAATTATCTCAATTGGTTAATAGGGAATCTAGGCATCATCTGACTATGTGGAAGTACATAATAATGAAATCATCCAACTTGCATGAGGGCCACATTCGATTCATTGTGTACATATTAGGATATCAAATGAACCAGTAAATGTTCTACAAACTTGTGCATATAATTTTGCCAGGAAAAAGTTGAAAGCGGAAAAAAATAATAATCTTGGAATCTTTAGTCAAATTTATCGTATAACTGTTACGGGCGGGGTAAAGAAGGGAAAATATGCAAGAATGAATATAAGGGATTCTTCTACGAGGTATTAAGCCATTTTTTCTTGTATAATAGTTCATCTAAATGAAACCAAGTGGTATAATTCACTCCATAACAGCTTTTCCCTTGCTTTGTTTCTTTAATTCAACTGATTCGATCCATGGTGCTAGTCCTTTTGCATTGGTCTATCTATACATCATTTTGTATTTAAGGAGAAGGGAGAGACCCACATATTTTTCATTCAAAAGAAAGAAGAAGAAGAAGAAGAAGAAGAAGCCCTCTCCTTTTGTTATTATAATCCATCATTAATTACTGATCTTTTCACAACATTACTATGATTTTAGTAAAATTTTGTTGAAGAAGATAACCAGTGATCATCTAAAATTAAATCAAACAGAAAGATCAAATTCAACATATTTAAGTCTTATTGACAATCCGTGCACTTCATACTAACTGCTTTTTTCTTCTTTTTTATGATGAATAGAAAATTTTAATATAGATGTTAGAAATATATACAAATTAATCTACAATGGATTAAATTATTTAAGAGCATAAGGTTAAATTATTTAAGAGCATAAGGTTAAACCTGAAGTGTTTCACATGTGATCATTCTATAATTTTCACGGAATATTCAAATCAATAACCTTTTTTTAGCTTTACTATCATTAGAATGGAAGTGAGTGATGATTTATCCACTGTAAAGGGTTAATTAAATGAAGTGTACCTTATCAATATAAACAAATGGATTCCAGGACAAGACCAAAGATTACTCTTATGAATTCTTAAGACCCTAATAATAACATAAGATATTTTTCCCTCACTCTTATCTAAAGTTTCAGAAACATCAAATATAAGCATCAGCCTCAGAAGTCAGTAGGTAGAATATTAAATAGACCATATGACATGAAGCAAACATAAAAAATTATACGAATATTTAATTCCACTGGCATAAAATGTAATATCAAAAGATTAATAATTTATTTCAACGAAGTTGACATCGTTAAATATTTCAGTCATATGTCGAGATATATAAACTATTAGATCTCTTTCATTGGCTTCCTTTGACATTTTAAGACATTTTAGTTATAATAAGGATCTAATTGGGATCCTTAACTCAGTTATAACTAGGTTTTATTGGGAAAAGAAATATCAGTTTAGAGCTTTTTAGGACTAATTTTGATATAGCAAGTGACATCTTCAAACTACACTACTCATCAAGCCTACTAGATATAGTTCATGTTTCAAGTTTACCAAAATTACAGATACAATCATTTACATAACGCAGTTAATATTGAGTAACAAAATAGAATAGGAGAAACAACACAGCCACGTACATGCAGCAAAAAGATTTGTTTGACGAACAAAAAAAAAATTTATTGAAACTAGTATGTAACATTAGATAATACAGTATATTTACTGTATTAGTCTTGTTAATGTTTTTATTCAACAACAGATTATTAAGTTGATCCCGGGGTTATCCAACCGGTTGGTCTCGGTTGGGTAGAGCTCAATGCTCTCCATGGTCACACCAGTTCGAACATCATCTCGCGGACATTTTCTCCTCCCGACGTGACCCAGCACGCCCCGGGTTTGCTTTCTGGAGGTAGCCGGTGAGTCCCATCCACGGTTGAGTTAATTAGGCAAAAAAAAACACAGATTGTTATGTTCAAGAACTCTTACTTCTGATACTATTGGAAAATAATTTTATTCTTGCTCTTGAACTAATGTATTGGAAGCTTGACTATATAACAAAGTGTTTTTTTTTTTAACAATTTCATAACAAAGTCAATGGAAATAAATACTAAATAAAAATTTAGCCCGCAATAACAAAATGATTCTGTTACTGAGGGGGAAAACATTAAACAAAACCAACAGGAAATCATCTAATTCATGCTTAATGACTCATTTAGATATATAATTTCTCTTAGGAGAAAGAGTTTATGACATAGACTTAAAATAGAAAATTACAAATAGTTTGCTTCATGATCATATTCAATCATTTGAAAGAAGGAAAAACAAGATTGAATTTTCGGTGAACTTACAGATAAGGCTTCATCTACTGTGCCCAGATGCTCCTTGGTATTACTGCAAACGAGGCATTTAAAACTATAGTCCAAAGTTTAATTATGACATAGAAATAAGAAAACTAACATATCAACTGATGTCTAAAATAGTATCTCAATGTATAACAATATTCCAAAATAAATAACAATAACAATAAAAAGAAAAACAGCACCATAAACTATTCTCCGTCCCATTAAATTAATTATTCATACAAATCTTGGGGTCTATTGATGTTGTTGCTTGGAATTGAGAAAAAATTAACAAACTGCTAATCAAGCATCATTAGGAACAGAGAGGAACTGAATCACATAACATGGATATCAAAATAAACAAAAAAAACGTTTGAAACACTCTTTGCTAGCTAATACTTTTCATCTAAACAAATCACACTCCCAGCAATTAAAATACATCTCTTATCTTCTTCTTCTTCTTCATCTAGCTCTCTCTATTGTTAAAAACTTTTTAAAATTAAGGAGAGTATAATCACTAGGTACCATCATCATCACTCCACACTTCTCCTTAATCAAATCAAAGAGAAATTAATAAGATCATCTCACCACATAAGATTAATTTCTCAATTGCCATCACTCATGAGTAAGGAGCCCTTGCATGAGCCCATGGGAAGGCATCATGCCCTAGCTGCCCTCCATTCGGCAGGAGATTCGGCGGCAAGTTGAACAGCAGCATCGACGACGGATCGGGCAGCCCGGCTCCTCCCATCCCCGGTGACGACACTGGCAGCTGCCCCTGCCCGCCGCTGCTGCCCGGGCCGTCTTCCTCCTCCTCAAGCGGCAACCTCTCATAAGTAGCATTGGCAAAAGTGGCTGCAACCACCATCACCGGTCCCGCGGCGACAAGGGATCCCACCACGCTGCCACCCACCACCTGCCCCTGCCCGCCGGCCAAGTACACGGTCAGCCCCGTGGCCCCGGGCGGCGCGGGACCGGGCAGAAACGCGCCAGTCAGAGAGAGAATCTCGAACCGGCCGTGGAGAGCTACGACGGCCCCGGGAGCTGCAGGCTGACGTAAGGTGACGTTGGCGACTGCACCGGCGCCACTGAGGACGCAGACGCCCCGCTGGCGGCGGCGGGCGAACTGGGCGATGGATTCCGCCACGTCAGCGCCCCCGGCCACCTCCATGACGTGGCTGCGGAGGGCGTTGGGGCTGTCGCGGGTAACGAAGATGGGGGGCTTGGGCCTGTTCTTAGAGCCCGGGGGCCGGCCTCGTGGGCGGCGCGTCCCCACCTCGACTGCCCCTTCTTTCGGCTCGTCGCTGCCGTTGTCTCGCTCCTCCTCATCTTCCGCGGTGGGGTTGGGATCGTTTGCGTCTTTGGAGGGGCCGAGGTGGTCATGGGTGAGCTTCTTGTTGGGGACGGAGGAGGTTGGTTCGACATCGGGGAGACCTAACGGGCCTGCCCACCAGCGGTTCGTCATCTCGATTGTTCGCGGTGGAGACGTTTCCTTCTTCTTCTTGTGTTGATCAGTATTCTTGGGGTTGAGCAGATGAAGAGCTAGCTAGCGACAGCTTTCAGTATTGAGATGATAAAATAGTGGCAGTTGGTGGTGGTGGCTTGCTATATAATTACACGTGTGTTTCAGTATCTATCATCTATGTTGCTAGCTAAAGGAGTTGTTTTTTTTCAAAATTCAAAGGAGAAGAAGTCAAGAGGCTCAAAAGGGAGAAAATTAAGAAGGGCTTTCTTATGAGATATGTATGATTATTCCATGGTCAAGCCTTAAACGATATACTATGAAGACCTAGAGAGAGGCACCTTAATTTCCAAGCTCAAGAAATCAAATTTGTTTTACTGTGTTGAGGAGATGAATTGGATCTCTGTTATCTATCTAAAAAGGATGCAGGAAGAAGAGCAAGCAAGTTGGGGGAGAGAGTTTGGTTGAATTCTGTTTGGATGAGCAGCAATTAAATAAATAAAATAATTGGATTTGTTTGTTTGCGCCAAGAGAGGTGTGGGAAAATTTTTAGGGTTGGAATTGGGTCGGAGGTCCGCACGCGCGTGGGCCGGTGGGAAGCACGTCCCTTTCTCATGCCCCAACACCAACAAACACAAACACAATACAGAGTTAGAAGCGCGCACATGAAAGAAGAGAGGAGATCGGGCCAAAACTTTAATTTGGATTCAAAAATCCTGTCCATTTATCATCTTTCAAACACTCAACCAATGAATGCTACCCCCTTTTGCCAGCAACCCAGCTTGAATTCCAGATGGAATGTGTATATATCTCTCGACTCTGCAATTCTATGCAAATCTTTCTGTAATAATGAATGCCGGCAAGGGGTTTGCAGCAGTTTGGATGCAACCAGTTGTTATTATACTGTTCGTAATGACCGGTTCCGATCTTTCATGAAGCCAGGCCTAAGTCCTCTGACCGTAGTAACTAGTGACCGTTGCTAATGTTCTCCTGCAATACTGTATAAAACACTTTGTGCTTTTGGTATCCAGAAATCCACTGGTAAATCTAAGATTTCTATACGAATCTGTGTGTTAACTATAATCACCAGCTCAACATTCCCAAAAATGCTGAGTTCTTGTCAACATAAATGTTTTATTTCCGAAGAATGTAACATAATACGGTAAGTGAGCACTAATTCTACATCTCCACTTGGTGGAAATCCATAAAACATCTTGTTTTGAAAAATGCCTTTGTTCTTTCTTCTCACCTTTTCTTCTTGTCTTTCATCACTGTAGACGCTACTGTCATTTACAATACCGTGATTCATCATCAACCATTCTCGCCACCACCACTGTCGCCCCCTTTCTAGTCGCCATTGCCAGCTTACCACCATCGCTAGAATACCACCAGACCACCAGCTCCACTACTAGCCACAACCATTGCCATCATCCATCATCTCTGCTGCCACCACAGTAAAATCCATGGCGGCCCCTACCATCATTTGCCAATTGTCATTGTCATTGCTGCCACGGTCACCTTCAGTAATGCCACCATCATTGTTGTCCACCACCATCGCCGCCACCATGTTGCCAATTCACTAGTACTGCTACTGGTATGCCACCACTGTGGTTGCCACTGACACCTGTCATTTCGTTTCTTAGCTCTGATTCAAATTATGCAGGGTGTCTCAACAATAGAAAGCCTAGTACAAGTTTTATATTCTTACTTTGATGATTCTATATTGTGATGAAACACCAAGGAGACTTCTCCTATGACAGAGGTCAAGTTTATTTTCCTCCATTAGACCTTCTAACAGGATGTATAGCTTAAGAATTTCATCACAGATCTTGAGGTTGCGGATTTTTTTTGAGGGCACACTGTAGACATATGACGCTGAAGTTGGCATTTGCTTAGTATAACGAGAGTTCTACTTCATGTAGACATATAGATATCAAGCTTTATGCTGTTAAAGAGAGGACAAACTAAGGCATATATATTTCAGATATCACATCGAAATGCTATTAGAGTCAGATTGATTGCCCTTGTGTTGTGCCACCGACAACAACCCCACAGAGGAGCCCTAGATCTCCAAAGCACAGAAAGACAGTACCACAAACCGCACAAACACCAATCACAGAGAAAAACACAGAAACACAGATTTAACGAGGTTCGGCCTTGATGCCTACGTCTTCGGGGCAAGAAAAGGGGAGGGTTTTATTGATTTCAGCAAATCAATACACTTACAGCAATGGGGATCGGGAGAGTTCTGCCTCTGCTCTACTCTCCTCCACAATTGCACTCAAAACCCTTCGATTCTAACCCTAGAAATTCAATACAGCCTTTAAATAGGGTTCAAAATAACCCTTTCCGAAAACAGCAAACCCGACTGTCGGTCGACCGGCCGGTCAACCGACCCCATGCACCAGTCGACCGGGCTGGTCGACCGTTCCTAACCGAGAGTTGGGTCACTTCAGTCGGTCGACCGGGCGGTCGACCGAGCTCCTCCTGCGGTCGACCGGGCCAGTCGACCGCTGATGCCTTGTGCAAATTGTGCACGTCGGTCGACCGAACTTCCTGCTACTGCGGGCAGTCGACCGGGCCGGTCGACTGAACTCCTGCTGCTGCTGCTGTTAACCTGTTTTGCTAAATTCTGGATTCTCTTTTTCTTCTCTTCGTCGACTTCCTCGACGGCTTCCTCCCCCAACAATTCTCCACCTCGGTAAAGATTTTTTCAAAATCTAAGCCGATCTTCAACGTACCCCAGTCTATCACCTGGCGAAATCGACACACGATCTCGGCGAAATCGACACACGATCTCGGCTTGCGCGCACCGGACGAAATCGACACACGATCTCGGCGAAATCGACACACGATCTCAGCTTGGAACCTATAGCTCAGCTATCCACTGGAAAGCACCGCACATGCCTTCCCTGCACTTCACCTTAGGAGAACTTCCATACATGCCGATCACCATACCGTGGCTCCTCCTCCGCAACTTCACGACCTCACGAAGACTCCTCATGAGCCAACACTGACTCTCAAACTGACTAGCTCTATCTAGTTAACCTGTCTTCCACTGACGGTCCAACCAAATCTGCGTAGAGCACACCAAACATCATCGGCTTCAACTGGATGCACACCACTCCTTATGCAAGCTCAACATCTTCTCACCGAAAGATCACCTGTTCATCGAGATCACAACACTTCACCTCTACGTGAAGTCTAACTGGCCACAACACTTCACCTTTATGTGAAGCCTCTCCACCTCTACGTGAAGTTCCATCGGCCACAACTTTTCACCTCTACGTGAAGATCCAAACAGCTTCTCGAGAACCCAAAAAGCTTCATAAGAGTTGCATCACCAAATGGCTGCGCCTTTACGGCTGCCTAGGTACCTTGCCCAAAGGATCAAGCCAACCGTAGTTCATTGAAATGAGCTTCATCAAGCTCAAATACTGGTACATGTATCTGCAGCAGTGAGCCTATCAGACTGAGTCATATGAATCTCTTCTCGACCATCATGGAGAACAACGGCCTTCAACTTGAGCTTGTCGCGATCACAAGCTTGAGATTCATGCTTCTTTAACCACGAGCGTGGTTTCACCTTGGTTCCAGTAGCTGCAAACACCTCGACATCCTTAGCAATGTCTTCAACCTGTTCAGCATCACCCTTGGTTTCACGATCTCCACCCGGTGTCACATCCGATGAAATCTTCTCTAATGCCGAAACCAACTGGAGATGGTGGAGTAGCATCAACCTCCACCCGCTGCGATACTTCCTTGGTCTCCGTCCTCTCCACCTGCTGAGAGACGGTGGACTTCAACACTAAAGTCTCTCCAAATGTGACATTCCTGCTCATCACGATCTTCTTGTCTTCGGGGTCCCACAACCTGTAGCTGTTCCTCTTGACGCCCAAATAGACAAACCTCTTTGCTTGCGGATTCACCTTGCCATTCTTGGCACTGAAGTAGGTCGGACTTCCAAACTCCCGCAGCACATCATGATCTTAAGCAGCTTTCCCAGACCAAATTTTCAATGGAGCTTTACCTCCTATCGCAGTCGATCTATTCATGAGATGGCTAGCATACACAGTCGCCTCAGCCCAAAACGACTTGTCTAATCCTGCATTAGAAAACAACCTCCGAACCTCCTCCAGTAAGGAACGGATTACTTCTTTAGCCAACCCATCTGTACCTGTCGTGAAGTGAGTAACAATTCTGGTGTTCTGGCCAAATCGTAGGAATTGGTACATGTCCTTTCCAACATTACCCATCTTTAGCTCCTTAATCTTCCTACCTATCTGCCTCTTCATTCTTCCTTTCCACTTCACCAATATATAGGGCTTCACTACTTTGTCTCATGGGATATATCCAACAATGCCTAGATACACTATCAACGAAAGAGACAAAGTACCTGTGACCTCCAAGCGATACCGTCTTAGCAGGTCCCCAAATGCACACGTGAACACACTCAAGAAGACCTTCATTGCGGTGAGTACTGGTGTTGAATTTCACCTTCTTCTTGTCCAGAACGCTATGTTCACCTTCCAACTCGCAGGTAGCAGCACCTTCCAGCGATTCCATCTTTACAGGAGCTTGCAAAGACTATTCTTCTTCCTGTCCGACCTTTCCCTGCCAGACCTCCGGGCCACCATCATCTGAGGAACTGGAAGTCTCCACCTGATCTGTAATCGTACTACCCTTCAAGTAGTAGAGATTGTCTCGGCGGACGCCCTTCATCACCACCATCGAGCCCTTGATCATCCTGAGATTGCCATCTCAAACAGATATCACCATGCCGATGCTTCCAAAGCTCCAATGAGATTAGATTTCTCTTCAACTGAGGTACATACCTCACTCCCTTCAGCTCCCTTACCATCCCATCAAACATCCTGATTCGGATTGTACCTACACCCTCCATGCTACATAGGTGATCATCGCCCATACCGACCGAACACCCCTCCAGCTTCTCAAAGCTAGAAAACCAACCCCGATTAGGGCACGCATGGTATGTTGTACCTGTATCCAAAATTCACTCATCTTCCCATGAGTGACCAACGATGGGAGTAATGACTGAAAACGAGAAGCCTGATGAGTCCGAATCTGATCCATCTGCCTGTGAACTACCCCTCTGAGTATTCGTCACCTTTGCAAGATTTGCTTCAGCTTTCGACTCCTTCTTCTTCCGTTTGAACTTCGGACAGTCCACTTTCCAGTGTCCTATTTCTCTGCAGAAAGCACACTGGTTCTTTCTCAGATCCCTATAGCCTGACTGGACTTTGATCTTCCTCTTTCTTCACTGCCCTTCCTAGATGAACCCCTGCTTCTTACCGCGAGCGCCTCTGCCAACGAGCTTGACTGAGAGGGCTGTCTCTCCTTTTTTCTCGTCTCATATTTTGCCAATGCAGACGACACCTCATGATAGTCCAGAATCTGTCTACCATTTATAAAGGTTAATGTGAATGTCTCATACTCCTCCGCTGGGAGTGAGTTCAGGAGGATTACAGCCTTTGAAATCACCTAGAGGGGGGTGAATAGGTGATATGGCTAATCTAGAAACTAAATGCGGAAGCTAAAACTAATTTTGCAACACACTTAATACAACCAACAAGTGTAGCCGAATTCCCCGTGAAGAGCTCTGGACTAACTCCTATTGATTCCCCTAGATAAGGGTTGAGGTGCTATATGAAACTCTTGTGGTTAAGTATAAGTGAGGCACACAAGCATATAATAGATATGACAATATGAAACAATGCTCAACACAAGCAAATATGATATGATGCTATGAATGATGCTATGCTTAACACAAATGTAAAGAAAGAGAGTTAGAGAGACAATGAATCAAACGCAAACACAAAGATATGTTTCGAGGTTCGAGCCCCTAGCTCTACGTCCCCGCCTTCACCGAGAAGGATTTCTAATCCACTATCTTGTCCACCGAGGACTCCCACCGAGGGAACCTCCACCGAGGAGGATTTGTACAACAAGGGAGTACCGAACTCCTCTCTCAAACACCGCCTCACAAACGAGGGGTAGGCTCGTAGCCAAACAACCACAAATCACCTCTTCCGAAGAGGGATACAAACCAAAATCCACCTCTCACTAGAGGAGCAAACCACAATCTCAACCTCTACCAAAGAGGGAGCAAACCAATCACCCGATCAACCTCTACCAAAGAGGGATACAACAAAAGCAAGGGTGTTTACAACTTGGAGGCGTAATCAACCTCAAACACTTCTCTTTTTCCACAAACAAAATCCTAATAGATTAGGATAGAAGATATAGCTCAAGTGGATATCAAGGTGTATTTGGAAATCAAATAACAAAGAAAAACTACTTGGGAAGTCTCTTGTAGATGATAGAAATGAAAATCCAAAATAATATCCCAAAAACCTAGTTTTCTTTGATTTTCCAAAACCCTTGAAAAACAATAAAGATGAAATCTTTAAGCTCTTAAATACTTTTGAAAACTTGTTTTAAACACCAGAGAACATAGAAATTTTTGCTCTTGAAAACCTTAGCCAAAATCCCAAAGAAATGGGGTTTATATAGGCCAAACAGAAAACTAGCCGTTGGCTGATCTGTCAGCCTGACAGGCTTGCGGTCGACCGCCCGGTCGACCGCCCAGATACAGAGAGCAAAGCTCTCTGGTCCGGTCGACCGGCCCACTGTACCAGCAGACGTGCACAGCTCTGTGCACGTCGGTCGACCGCCCGGTCGACCGACCTGGCCTGTCAGCACAGTACTGGGTCAGAAGCTGGGTCAGAAAAACATGTTAAAATATTTTAATAAATTCTTGTAAAATATATAAAAATCCCCAAAAATAGTTTTAACATTTTGCATTGATATATAAACATGTGATAAAAATTTCAACTCAAATATCAAGCAATTTGAACTATTTTTGTGTCTAATCATTTTTACCAAAAACCAAAACTGTATTTTATCAAACTTGGATTTTTCAATAGGAAATCTGATTTTTCCTAAAACTCATTGAAATACAAAAACATGATATTTAAACACATTGAAGCATGTTGCATATGGACATAAGTCCAATATACATGAAACATATATATATCATGGTTTTTGTCTTTAAATCCAAAAATATGTTTTGTTAAAAATACCAAAACATAAAACTACATGAATAGGTATGTCAAACTAAGTTTGTATAAGTCATGTAAGCATGTATGTATATAGAGCACATCTAATATACATAAAACAAAGTAAACTTGTTTTGATCAACTATTCATGAAAACAAATATTGGTTAAGCCAAAAACGAAAAACCAATATCCAAATATAAAACGTGTGTGTGTTGTGCACTTGAGCATATCAATTATACTAAGCTTTACAAATGGATCTAAACACACTAAACTATGGATACCTAAGTTTTCTTGATGATCTTTATCTTCAAGTCGACTCGGTCCAAACTCCGTGATCCAACGAGCATGGCTATGAATGATCTTGACGCTCGGGCCAGGAATCACCAAGTGAAGGCTTCCAAACTCCTCTTTTTGAAGAATCACCAACTAATATCTTGTTACATGATCTAAAACTAAAATCACAAGATTATTAGTAAACATAACTACATGAGTTAATCATCATCAAAACTAGAGTGGAAGGCCTCCGGGCCAACAGCCTTGTCTTCCTCATCTACCTTGACATCCACGTTCACCAAATCTGTAAGAAGCTTAGTGTAGTGGTTGATATGTTCATTTATGGAGCTCCCTTTCTTCATCTGAAACCCATATAACTTGCTTTTCAGCTGCAACCGTGATTCCACACTCTTGGTCAAATATTTCTTTTTCAGGACCTCCCACAAATGCTTTGCCGATGTCTCGTGTAACACAAGATATTTAATGTGTTGTGTTAAACACGAGCGAATCAACCCACATGCTGACCTGTTCATCTTCTCCCACTCTTCATCAGTGGTCGTGCTTCGCTTCTTCTCCAGAAGGGAGTATCCTGAGGTTCGATACATTCAGGGCATCCATAACCTCACACCTCCACATCTCAAAATTATTTGTGTCGATAAACTTCACCACGTCTATCCTCGGATGAGAATCCATGGTCCTAACTGATGTACCTTTTTCTGCCATTTATCTAACTGAAACCTCTATGTATGTGGAAGACCAACAGAAAATAGATCACAACTTCGATAAAAAACAGATTTTTACCTTCTTCCCGAAACCCTAGATTGAGTTTCTGACCGATCTACTCCACCAATAATTCCCTGAGCACTCATTGTGTTGTTCTGAGGTCGATACACGATCCCACGAACAAAACTACCGCTGATCTGAGATCGACACAACGATCTCCACTGAATCAGCTCCTGATGCCCTCCGAATCGCCAGAAAAATCCCAAGCGCAACCTGGGAAGCTCTGATACCACTTGTTGTGCCGCCGACAACAACCCCACAGAGGAGCCCTAGATCTCCAAAGCACAGAAGAACAGTACCACAAACCAGCACAAACACCAATCACAGAGAAAAACACAGAAACACAGATTTAACGAGGTTCGGCCTTGATGCCTACGTCCTCGGGGCAAGAAAGGGGGAGGGTTTTATTGATTTCAGCAAATCAATACACTTATAGCAATGGGGATCGGGAGAGTTCTGCCTCTGCTCTACTCTCCTCCACAATTGCACTCAAAACCCTTCGATTCTAACCCTAGAAATTCAACACAGCCTTTAAATAGGGTTCAAAATAACCCTTTCTGAAAACAGCAAACCCGACTGTCGGTCGACCGGCCGGTCGACCGACCTCATGCACCGGTCGACCGGGCCCAACCAGAGTTGGGTCACTTCAGTCGGTCGACCGGGCGGTCGACTGAGCTCCTCCTGCGGTCGACCGGGCGGTCGATCGCTGATGCCTTGTGCATATTATGCACGTCGGTCGACCGGACCGGTCGACGAACTCCTACTACTGCGGGCGGTCGACCAGGCTGGTCGACCGAACTCCTACTGGCTGCTGCTGTTAACCTGTTTTGCTGAATTCTGGATTCTCTTTTTCTTCTCTTCGTCGACTTCCTCGACGACTTCCTTCCCCCAACACCTTGCACATCTAATGTATTTTTAATAATATTAATGTGATTTTCGCATTGCACGTATATAAATCATGTAAGAAATTAATTATATATGTTATAATATAATCCGTAAAATTTTAATTATATTTACATTTGATTAGGTCACACGTGTGGAGGGGCATGATCTAATCTAGTGAATTTTTTTAAATAGTACATATTAATCTCTAACTAGTTTGAAATATTGAGTTACAATGTGTTATTATGTGTTACTCTCACTGACAGATGTGAAGTGGGTTGCAGAACATTATGAGAGCACACACAGAAAATAGGCTAAATTACAAAAAAAAATCACTTTATATTTTTCAAATTTAACAAATTTTACTTGCTTTAATATGCATTACTACCTTATACTTTCAAGAAGCCCTAAGTTTTTTCCATCACGAGTCATACATGTGACCAAATAATACCCGAAGTGCCCCTTCTTTCTCTTTCATTAATCCAAGCCCTAAACCTATCTTTCTCTGCACCTTTAGCAAAAACCACCATCCACCCCCACCCCCCGACGCAGACTGGGAAGCGAATGAATTCGACTAGATCTCGTTCTAACGCCAACATATCCTTAAAGGATCTTTCGGTAGAAAATATACTCGAATCCACGAGTACAACAGTCGAATCCACGAGCAATTTATTGAATCCATGAGTAAAGGGTAGCAACTCAAATCCACGAGTAATTAGAGAGATAAACTCAATTTTAATTAATAAAATTGAATAAAATTTGAATATAAAACAAAGAATACAATGACCTTTTATAGGCTTACAAAAAGGGTTCTAATCTATTTAGCAAACCTACATAAACTACAAATCAAATAAAAAAAAATAAAGTCAGCTGGAATTCAAATCAGACCCGAAAATGAAATCCTAAAAAGAAACAGATATATTGATACACGCAGATTAATCGATTTATACTTAGGGTTAGTCGACTAATGATATCAACTAATCGACTTATGATTTTAGTAAGTCAACTACTCTGTGACGCCAACTTTCTGTTGGATGGACTAGTTGACTAATTTGAAGGATTAATCGACTAGTCTGGCTTTTCCTGCTGCCATCTATTTTGGATTTATCAACCACTGGACATTGGGTGCTTGGCTTCCTAAATCAGTGCCTCTCTTCAAAAGAACTCACCCTCGAGTTCCAATCTGGATGTTGCTGCTCGGTAGGGACTCTTTCAGTTGAAATTCTTTCTCTCCTCAAATTAATCATCATATCTTCTTCCTTAATGAGCTTTCTTGCACTTCTTATTAGATTTCTACACAAATCTACTTCCTTTTGCGTACGAGAAAATTCTGTTGAACCGTGAACCGTGCTGTTGTATGCAAACTTTGCTTGGCGCAAAGCTTGATTCCACGCTCTTGGTTTGTCTCCACAGATACTTCCCAGCAAATTGCCTAAGGTGCAGCTGACAACTTCTGTTTGTCCAACAGTTTGGAGATGTGTCTTGCTACTATATTTCAATGATGTATCAAATTTCCGCCATGAAGTAGTCCAAAAAGTAGTTAAGAACTTGCTATCTTGATTTGAAACAATAGAACTCGGCACAACATGCAATCTCTCAATCTCTTGAAAGAATAACTTAATCATCCACTCATATAATCCTTCCAGAGTCATGAAAGTTGTCTTCCATTCATCTTCGGCTTAATGCGGATTTGATAGTATTCACTCCTGAGGTCAATCTTCAAAAATATGCATGAGCCTCCCGATCTAGCCAACATATCATCAAGCCGAGGTATGAAAAATCGACAGCGAATGGTGATCTTGTCGACTGCCTGTCTATCCATGCATATGCGCCAACTTCTATCCTTCTTCAGTGTTAAAAAGTAAATTTGATACATGGACCCATACTTTCCTTAGTATGTCCCTTGCATATTAACTCTTCAACTTTCTACTTCAGTACTTCACTCTCCTTGGGATTCATCCAATAGTGTGAAAGATTCGATAAACTAGCTCTAAAAATAATATCTATATGATGTTGTATACCCCTTATAGGCGGTAATCTTTTCAGTAGCTCATTGTGAACAACTCCTTTGGACTCTTCCAATAACGGCTCCACCTTCTCTGAAACTTCAGTAGATGGAGTAACTTCTTCTTTGACCACTAAAGCAGATCTCTGGTTTATTTCTTTTGATTCCTTTGGAATAAGTGAAATTAATCTCATGGCAATTCTTCTACCCTTTCCAATAGAACATATAGATGTTATCTTTACTTCTGTGGGTCGCGTTAACATCATGATGCCATGGTCTCCTCAAAAGAATATGACATGCGTTTATGTCAATCACATCACAAGTAACAGTATCTTTATAGAATTTGTTAATTGAAATAGGAACATGACATAAATTTATTATCTTGATGGAGTAGCCCTTCGTGATCCAACCAATGATGTAAGGATGAGGGTATGGTCCCGTCTCTTGCTTCAAGTAATCTACAAGTGCTCTAGACACCATGTTCTCGCAGCTTTCGTTGTCATTGATGAGGTTTCATACCTTTCTCTTTATGTAACACCTTGAATAAAAGATTTAATGTCGCTGCATAGTATCAGAGGTCTTTTGGTTGCACTGCAATCTCTGAACAATACAAGTTGTAAACTTATTGATGGTTGTAAGGGTGTTTAGTAGTGGTGGTTCAGAAAAATTAGTTGATGGGTGATATGGTAGTGGTTGATGTGGTGGATGTGATAGTGGAGGTGGAAGAGGAAGATTAGTTGATGAACGATCACATCCACTTTGGTACATACCAATAATCTGGAGGGACAATCTCTTGAGCTCTTGAACCACATTGTCCAACATTGATTTGACAACACTGATCTTTCCTTCAACAATGTCCATCCTCATAGAAAGGCCTTGCAATCCATCGATGTCTCCTGCCATTATCGAAAAGTAGCAGATGCTCTGATACTACTTGACGCAGACTGGTAAGCGAACGACGCCTGCTAGATCTCATTCTACCGCCAATGAACCCTGAAAGAATCTTTCAGGTAGAAAATGTACTCGAATTCACGAGTAGAGCACTCAAAACCATGACCAGTTTACTCTAATCCATGAGTAAAAGGTAACAACTCAAATCTATGAGCAATTGGAGAGATAAACTCAATTTTAATTGACAAAAAGTTGAATAAAAGTTGAATATAAAATAAAGAATACAATGGCTTTTTATAGGCTTACAAAAACAGTTCTAATATATCTAGAAAATCTACATAAACCTACAATCAAATAAAAGAAAAATAAAGTCAATCGAGATCCAAATTAGACCCGAAAATAAAATCCTAAATAGAAACAAATATGTTGATGCACGCAGATTAGTCGACTTAAATTTAGAGTTAGTCAACTAATGATGTCAACTAGTCGACTTATGATTTTAGTAAGTCGACTACTCTATGATTTCAGCTCTCTTTTGGATAGACTAGTCGACTAATTTGAAGAATCAGTCGACTAGTCTGTAACACCCCGACCCTACATGTATATATCACAGTATTAGTATTCGAGACGATGTACAAAATGATTTGACCTTCTTGAAAGTTAAATTGAGCCGGTTTTAGTTTCAGATATTAGTTTTCAATATTTTAGATTTTTAGAATTTTCTAAAATATTTCTGAATTATTTTGAAAAATCTCTGAAGTCGATGTCGACCGATACCGATAACCGGCTCTAGAAATATTAATTCACAAACGGAGTTGAATTTCAAAATTATATTTTCAAATTATTCTTTAAAATCATATTTTTTTACTTCCTAATATTTTTGAGGATTTTTCTGAATTAGTCCAAAATTTGGCTGCACCGGTGTTTATGGGTATTACTGATACATGTATATATCACAGTATTAGTACTCGAGACGATGTACAAAATTGATTTGACCTTCTTGAAAGTTAAATTGAGCCGGTTTTAGTTTCAGATATTAGTTTTCAATATTTTAGATTTTTAGAATTTTCTAAAATATTTCTGAATTATTTTGAAAAATCTCTGAAGTCGGTGTCGACCGATACCGATAACCGGCCCTAGAAATATTAATTCACAAATGGAGTTGAATTTCAAAAATATATTTTCAAATTATTCTTTAAAATCATTTTTTTTTACTTCCTAATATTTTTGAGGATTTTTCTAAATTAGTCCAAAATCTGGCTGAACCGGTGTTTATGGGTATTACTGATACATTCCAGGATTTCTAATTTTCAAATCAGACTGAATTTCTTGGATCTGATTTCACATTCTTCCTCTGGATAATATTTGCTATTGCAGAATTTTTGGGAACCGTTCGGAACTAGTTGAATTTTGACTCATTTAAATAATATTAATTAAATAATAATTTTCCTTTCTTTTCTTTCTTTCTTCCTCTCCAATCTCCTTTCTTTCACTGCAAGCCAACGACCCCAGACCGACCTATCTCTCACCTCCATCCTTTTCTCTGCCCCCTTTTAAAATCTCTCTCACTTTCTAATTTCCAAATCTCTCTCTAAATCTCTCTATTTCTCACTCTTAATCTCTCCCTCTCTTTCGCTCACTATCTCACCCTCTCGCTCACTGCCTCATTGCTGCCCCCACTGTCCTCTTTTTACAATCTCTCTCTTCCTCTCTCTCTTTCTATCTTCTCTCTCATTCTCTAACCTTATCTTCCCCTTTCTCTAATTCTGTCGCCCAGCGCTAGCGGAATCATCGACACCGGCCAGGCGAGGCGCCGCGCCTCCGCGCCCTACCACCGCAGCTAGCAGTCATGCGCCACTTCCTCTTTCCCTCCTCCTCCTTCTCTTCTTGTTTTTCTTTTCTTCTTCTCTATCCTATTTCCTTCTCTCTCCTTTTCTTTTTCTCTCTCCCTTAGCCGTTGTGGGCATCCCGCGGAGCCGTCGCCGGCGACAGGCCAGTGGCCCTCTCCCTGCTCCCTCTTTTGTTCTCTCTCTCATATTCTCTCTCTATTGGATCCAACTTGCTACCCATTAAAACCCGAACCCATTAACCCTTTAACCCATTTACCCTAACCCGATTACCAAAATCACTTAAGTTAATTGGGTCGGGTTATTGGATTTAACCCGACCCGTTATCAATCCTAACCCGTTTCTAAATCCATAAAGGTATATTTTACACAACCCCCTGGTAATTTATAATATTTGCACTTTTGACATATTTATTCCATATTTAACTTATTTTATTGGTTTTAGTATTCGGACGATATCTGAAGCATCCGATATTTGATCTAGACAACCCTGGAACCGTTGTGATCGTAGAAAGACGAGCTTCATCTCTGTAACACCTAAATGAGTGTTTTTCTTTTACAAATTATAATTTATCAGGTTAAATAAACTAATTGTAGATTTATTCAATAAAACGCGGATATTGTTTCATACATCTTGTAAATAGGAAATCACTGTAAATAAAGATGTGATAGTATTTAATAATATTTTATAGTGACTATTGATTAAAATAAACATGTAGATGGATTGTTAAATAATGGATAAAAAGATTTCTAGATTAAAAACTAAATTAATAATTATGAAATGGTTGTGAAGAGTTTGAAAGTAACTAATTGTCTAGAATTTCATTATTATATTGATCATGGTAATAACATAAAAGTGATATAATAAATACTAATATTCATCTTAACTATATCACTGATACACGATACTGTTGTTATAGATTACATGTATTAATATCACTAGTTACAAGGTTATGCTATACTTGTATTTCATATACTTGTATCGCCATTATACGGATATTCTCTTACACTAACTACTGACACACATGCCACTATTACACATGTTCTTGGATATTATTATTTTATATATTGTATCACTGTTATACAGTCACTGTTCTTACACATATTAGTACCAATGTTATATGGATACTTTAAGACACAACACTGTTATTGCATGCGCTTGTAGACTTGTTACAGGATCCTGTTTTGCATCATATTCGTATCTCATTGTTACATAAATTCACCTATATACCTGGGATGATTGTCTCTGTATTTTCGATGCATGGAACATTATTCATATTACATGAATTATTACTACATGGATATTTCTGTATTCCCTTACATGACTATTTTTTGTTATTGATATTGATACTCATTTTACTGGACATGAGTGTTTTTGGTATGCGATGTGTGGAACTAAGTGCCACGGGGTCATTTCTAGAATCTCACATCTCTTGTTTCCTGTTTCTCGTTATTTTGTTTCATGATATTAACATAGCTCATGTCCAATTATCTTGTTACATGTATCTTGCACTTCTATTATTCCTGACATACCATGTAATTCATTTATGATAAATATAACATGAGATTGGGGGAGACTTGACGGTTGACTAGATCTTATCGGGTGGATGTCTGGATTCATTGTTAGTCCCACTGCAGGGATGTGATATTGCTGGCTACCGTCTGTTATAACTCATTGAGCTCCCGTTTCCTGTTACATGTTTCGCCTTAGCAGGCCGGCCCTGGTGTCAACAGTCAGGGATTGTTTAAGGTCATGATCCCGGGTATGCATGAGATATACCTACCTGATTAGAGCTTCTTGACCTTGAGTTTCTAATTAACATAATAAAATATTATAAACAATGATGACGATAGGAACACTTGTTATTTAGTCACTCTCTCGTTCGTATCATGGTACCCGTATGCCATATTCAGATGGGTTCGGCCTGACTGCAGGCTCCGGTATGAACTGCCAGTGGCATGCGACACTGGAAGAGATTCTTTAAAATACCAGGTCGTATTAATTGTTATTATTGTATAAATAAGATGACTTGTCTGATACATGTATATTACTGTTCAGTTATACTTGTTACTATTTCTAATATTTTATTCACTATCATGTTACTTGTATATCTTGTTACACTTTCTGATACTTATTACACTTCGTGTAGCGACACACTATTCATGTATACGTATACTCTGCATTTTATGTATTCCGTTTCATGTATACCATGTAGAAATTGTTACTGTATAATCACAACAATGTAGTATGATTATTCTGCATACTTCATATTTACATGTTTATATTCATCACGACACCATTATGCTACCGTTATTATTAAATTAAATAAGAAATATAAAGTAATTAAAACTTACTACATATTACTTATACACACTGATGTAATTAGGAACACTTAATAGTGTATCATATCATGCATATTGAGAATAATATATAAATGATATAACTCTATTGACTGTAGTAACATAATACCTCAAAGTGACTTACCTATTTTTTTGGTAGCACGCCCGGACAAATAAACTGATAATAATGATATAAAATTGGATACTACTGTGGTAATGACATTGTTATAAACATGCTAGGTATTAATGATATTAAAATATAACACTTGTATGTTTCTCCCAATTGTTATTATCAATATATTGTATCACTGATATTTAAATATGTATTATATATTATTATCATAATTGTATTACTATAGTATATATTACTGGTTCCTTTATTTTATCACTCACTAGGTTATTTTCTAACGACTCTGGGTTTGCGTGCTCAGGTTGGAGATCTGAGATATCGTAGTACCAAATATTTTACAGGATACAGATAGGAGAGTCGTCTCCTATACTATTCATAGGTATCCTTTTATTCTGTTTTTATTTTCTTATTTATCCTTATTACTCATATCTATCATGATCACTGACCCCTTTTGCAAGTATTATTGTACTTATTTAATGCTAGATTATTATGCATATTGAGTTTATTCCTTATACTGAGACTTAGCATACATACGTGAGGGTATTCCCGTCCTGTGTATGAATGTTACCGTAGCATCTCCGTACCTGCGAGGTTAGCGTTAGATAGTTTGATTTTTTTTCTACTGCCATCTATTTTGATTTATCAACCACTGGACATTAGTTGCTTGGCTTCCTACATTACTCTCCCCCCTCCCCCCAGCTTAATTTAGGGATTTTGATTTCCTTCAGATCATATCCTCTACCGTGAAAAATGTTATTAAACTTTCAATTTTAACTGCTACAATGGGTTAAGGGATTTTTTTTTTCATGATAAGTTGGTGAAGAAAGAGAGTTTTTTGTAATGTGAGATCTGAATACGAATGGTTTGCAGTTGGGGGGTCGGTATAAAATATGAAGGGGGGGTGAAAACAACATTTAATTGGCGCCGTTAACTTCTAACTGACGGAGTGGGGGTCAAATCCATAGAATAAGGTAGTTACGCATATTAAAGTAAGTTAAAGATAATTCCTTGCTAAATTTGGAAAGCATAAGGTAGTTCCTTGTAATTTAGTCATGGAAATACATACTAAATGGTTATATTTGAATTCCCTAAGATAGTCACCTAAGAAATGGAGAACTCAATCTTTTACATAATCTTTTGACCCGATACGTTATTTTTCTTGAAGTGTAATTTAAGTAGATTGACGACGAAAGGAGAAAACTAGTGTTTGCGGTGAGATTGGGACAAACTAATATAAAGTTTGAAAAATTAGGGAAAAGATAAAGACTGATTCAGGCCTCTCACTCAGGTGAATTGCTCACTCACTTCATGCATTGCATATGGAGATTTAGATTTGTACTTCACACCCAGGAAAATCTCTCTCCTCCTTCATACTTCCCACATAAAAATTTAAAAGAACTCTCAAACATTTCAATAATACATTGATTTTAAGTAAAAGAACTATAAGACTATGTATATAGAAAGGAGGCCACTCACTACTTGTGCCTTAAATAAATAATAATAATAATAAAATAAAAATAAAAACTAATAAATAATAAAAGACTACTAAATAAACTACTACCAAATTGGTCTTCATGTCCCCCATCATAGAATTTGAATGATAAATTTTGTTATCTAACGAGGTAAGAAACCTGAAATATTTGATTGCTTGAATGCATTTATGAAAGCAATGAGTCGTTACAAAGAATCCAAAGTGCTATATATTGATGAATTTTTATTCATTGTTGCTAACCCATGAAGATAAATAAATTTCATTGATAATTGATTTGACAAATGTTTTTCAAATCTAAGTTTTAGAAAATTACTTTTATAAATAAAACTATTTTAAAATATTTTTCATTTTTACTTGCCAGACAGACTTTTAGGTAATTTGTCTTAGTTAAAGCATAAAGAAAAGTAACTAGATACGCTGAATGCAAAATACTCTGCAAGATATTTTTCCTTATATAATAATTCCATTTTATTTGACAGAAAGATAACATATAATTATGTCAAATAAAATGAAAAGAGTCCATTGGTTAAATAAAAATTTGACTGTTAAATTAATTAATTAGTTATGAGTAAATTTAATTCATAATTAATTCTCAATATGAGATCACACTCGGTTTCATCATCTTTACTCTATGGTTAAAGATACATTTCAAAAATTACTTATTGTTAATTGTTACAATAAATTACTGGGCTTAGTTTACATCAGATGGTTATTATGACCATCTGTCCGCTTTAAAAAGAATCAATGCTTAGAAGTGTTATACAACAACAAAAAAAATAAAAATTCACTTTGAGTTTGTTGCAAATTTTGAGTATCAAAACTAATACTTTGAAGTAAACCATCAACTCCGTAATTGCAAGTTTGCAACCACATTGGAGATGATGGATTTTGATTGGAGGCTTCCTTTGAAGTGGCTCTTTGAGAAGGATTCAAAACTCCTTCAATGTGAATCCAGAGTACTTCAAAAGATTGTCTTCAAAGATGTATGTAATTCTAAACGGTTGATAATTCATGCAAATCCGCAATGGTAGAGGAAGGAGTTCCTATGGCGTTCTGATGAGCTTTTCCTTTTCTTTTTTTTTTTTTTTTTTTTGAACATTCAAATTGTGTATTTATTACATGTTTGTACCTTTCATACTTGAGAATGTTTCGTTAAGTTCTTATTAATGAAACGCCGGGAAACTTCTGCCTCATGGTTTTATCTCAAAAAATAATTCCATGATATATACATTATCTCTGTAGGTATACATACTGCCTACATGCAAACACAACATATGTTAGTAGACCCTCTTAGTAAAGGGCTAGGATCAAGATTATACTTTTGCATAAAAAGTACAGGGCATAATTATTTTTTTTTATTGTAGTTTAGCCCTATTAAATTATGTGATATATTTATAAGTAAGTCTCTCTACTCTTTTGACTTCCTATATAAGGTGTTAAATATGTTAGGTATAAAAGTATAAATAGAAAGTCAGAAATGAAAGAAATCTTAGATCAGAAAATAAGAAAATGAGCTTACTCATCAAGATAATCACTATAATAAGCACCAAATATGAGTATTCCCGTAAAGGTATTTGCTGCCAGATAATTAGGTACAGAATTATATTACACATCATATGTTTTATACTTCTTATTTTTTATAATGTGGCCCTATATCTGATTTTTCAAAATAAAAATTTACTCGAACTTTTCTTTTGAAAGATTAAAATTGAGTGGTTTGCATCAATTGGCCAAGTGAGAAAATGTTGGGTTTTAGATCTTATCAGACAAGGATTACAACCCATTAATTTTTTTCCCAACAAGACTCAGCCCGTATTTGATTTTAGTGATTTGCAATATGATAACCCGTTGTGCGCAGGACAATAACCTCTCTGAGGAATCCACCAACCAGGCGGAGACTGATGCAACTGGAGATGTACCAACACGGCAAGAACAGAGAACAATAGAGAAAAACAATCAACACACTGTTTAATGAGGTTCGGCAACGTGCCTACGTCCTCGGGGTAAGAGAGGGAGAGACATTTTATTGATTCAACAATCAATACAAAGTAATACAAGAGGGATACTTAAGGAAATTTTCAGAGATACAATACATGAGGGATCTAGCCCTTATTTATAGCCACAGAGTCCCTGGGTTTTAGAAAACCTCAGCTGGATTCGATCCTAAACAGAAAAGGAATCCGAATCCCAAAAGAAAAGCCAAAACGCGTCTGTTGGTCGACCGTACGGTCGACCGACCCATGTCCACGGTCGACCGTTGGTCGACCGGACCCAAACCAAGAGCAGCCTGCTTTCAGTCAGTCGACCGGACGGTCAACCGTTCCATGTCACGGTCGATCGGGCGGTCGACCAAGCTAATCCTATGCACGTTGTGCATAACGGTCGACCGGCCTTGTCCACTGGTCGACCGTGCGGTCGACCAGGAGCTAACCTGGCCTGCTTCAATGCATTGTCTTGCTCCTTTGTCTTCCGATCTCTACTACTACCTTCTTCCATCTCTTCTATCTCCTCTCTCTCCACAATTCTCCACCTCGGTGAAGATTTTTCAAATCTGAGCCGATCTTCAACGAACTCCAGTCTAGCACCTGGCAAATCGACACACGATCTCGTCTTAGACCTTTAGCTCAGCTATCAACTGAGATGCACCACACATGCCTTCCCTACACTTCACCTTAGGAGAACTTCTATACATGCCGATCACCGAACGTGTCTTCTACTCAGCAACTACGTGACCTCACGAAGAACTCATCATGAGTCAACACTGACTCTCCAACTGACTAGCTCTTCTTTAGTCTACATGTCTTCAACTGACGATCCAACCAAGTCTAAGTAGAGCACACCAGACACCATAATCGGCTTCAACAAACTGGATGCACACCTCTCCTATGCAAGCTCAAATATCTTCTCACCAGAAGATTAACTGTTCATCGAGATTACAACACCTCACCTCTACGTGAAGTCCAATTAGTCTTAACACTTCACCTCTATGTAAAGTCTCTCCACCTCTATGTGAAGTTCCAATCAGCTTCTCGAGAACCCAAATAGCTTCATAACAGGTTGCATTATCAAATGTGTCTGCGCCTTTATGACTGCCTACTTACCTTACCCAAAGGATCAAGCCAACTGTAGTTCATTTAAATGAGCTCCATCCCAAGCACTTGTACCTGAATCTTTAGCAGCGAACCTATCTGGCTGAGTCATATGAACCTCCTCACTACCGTCATGGAGAACAACGACCTTCAACTTGAGATTGTTGTGGTCACAAGCTTGAAATTCATGCTTCTTCACCCACGTGTGTGGTTTTACTTTGGTTCCAATGGCTGCAAACAATTTGACATTCTTATCAATATCTTCAACCTGTTCAGTATCAACCCTGGCTACATGATCTCCACCCGGTGTCACATCCGGTGGAGTCTTCACTACCGAACCAGCTGGAGATGGTGGAGTAGCATCAACCTCCACCCGCTGCGATACTTCCTTGGTCTTCGTCCTATCCACCTGCTGAGAGACGGTAGACTTCAACACTGAAGTTTCATCAAACGTGACATGCGACTCAACACAATCTTCTTGTTTTCGGGGTCCCACAACCTATAGCCTTTCATTCTCTTAACACCCAAAAATATAAACTTCTTTACTCGCAGATTCACCATGCCATATTTGACACTGAAGTAGGTCAGACTTCCAAATTCCCGTAACAAATCATGATCTTGAGCAGCTTTCCGAGACTAAATTTTCAATAGAGTTTTACCTCCTATCGCAGTCGATCTATTTATGAGATGGCTAGCATACACAAACGCCTCAGCCCAAAATGATTTGTCTAATCTTGCATCAGACAACAAGTACCGAACCTTCTCCAGTAACGAACGGTTTACTTCCTTAGCCAACTCATGTATACCTTCTGTGAAGTGAGTACCAATACTAGTGTTCTGTCCAAATCGTAGGAATTATTTCATGTCTGTTTCAACATTACCAATTGTAGCTCCTTGATCTTCCTACCTGTCTGCTTCTCCATTCTTCCTTTCCACTTCACTAACATATCTAGGGCTTCACACCTTTGTATCAAGGGATATATCCAACAATGCCTAGATAAGTTATCAATAAAAGAGAAAAAGTACTTGTGACCTCCAAGCAATGTAGTCTTGGCAGGTCCCCAAACGCTTACGTGAACATAATCAAGAAGACCTTCTGAGCGGTGAGTACTGCTACTGAACTTCACCTTCTTCTTGTCCAGAATGTTGTGTTCACCCTCCAAGTTGCATTGTAGCAGCACCTTCCAATGATCCCTTCTTTGCAGGAGCTTGCAAAGTCCTTTCACCTCCTTGTCTGACATTCACCTGCCAAACCTTGTGCAACCATCATCTGAAGAACTAGAAGTTTCCACCTAACATGTAACCGTACTACCCTTCAAGTGGTAGAGATTATTGCGGCAGACGCCCTTCATCACCACCATTGAGCCTTTGATCATCTTAAGCATCATCTCGTATAGATATCACAAGACCCAATGCTTCCAAAGCGCCAACAGAGATAAATTCCTTTTGAGTTGAGATACATACCGCATCTCCTTCAGTTCTAGTACTATCTCATCAAGCATCTTGACACGGACTGTACCTATCCCTTCTATATTACACGGATGATCATCACCCATGACCGTGTAAAATCCATCTAGCTTCTCAAAGTTAAAAAATCAGGCCCTACTCGGGCACACATGATAGGTGACTCCGGTATCCAAGATCCACTCAGTATTATTGAGTAACTAACAGTAGGAGTAGAACTGAGAGAGAGAATACCGATGAGTCTGAATCTGATCCATCCGCCTGTGTGAGATTCGTCTCAGTCTTTGACTCTATCTTCTTACCTTTGGCCTGGGGCAATCAACTTTCAGTGCCCTAGCTCCTTGCACAAGGCACACTGATTCCTCTTTAGATCTCTGAAGCCTGATCTGGACTTCGATCTTCCCTGATCATCTCTTTCCTTCCTATTGGAACTCCTGCCTCTTACCGCCAATGCCTCTGGTGTTGTGTTCCCCGAAGAAGATAATCGGTCCTGTCTCCTTGCTTCATAACTCAGAAGAGCAGCAGACATCTTACTGTAGTTAAGGGATTTTCTTTCATTGATCAATGTAAGAGTAAAGGTCTCATACTCTTCCCTAGGAAGAGAATTTAATAGGATTACCGCCTTATCCTCTTCATCAATCTCCACATCCACATTAAGTAGATCTGTAAGAAGCTTCGTGTAGCGATTCAAGTGTTCATTAATGGAGCATCCTATTTGCATCTGAAAACTATAAAGCTTACTCTTCAACTGCAACCGCGATTCTATTATGCTTTTCGTCAGATACTTCTTCTCCAGAATCTCCCACAGCTGCCTTACAGATGTCTCATGTAACATATGATACTTGATGTCTGTCAAACAAGACCTGATCAAGCCACACGCCGTTCTGTTCATCTTATCCTAATCTTCTTCAGTTGTTGATGCGCGCTTCTTCTCTAACCGTAGAGTGTTTTCGAAGTTTGATGCCGTCAGCGCATCCATTACCTCACACCTCCACATACCGAAGTTGTTCGTGCCGTTGAACTTCACCACATCAATCCTCAGCGGATGTGGATTCATAGATTTTCTCAATGATGTACCTTCTCCAGCCATCTTCTCCACTGATTCCTCAAAGTAATGCGGAAACAAACAGAGTTAGATAAAACAAACTAGATAAAGACAGGATATTTACCTCCACGCGAAACCCTCGAAGAGTTTTTGAAGCAATTTACTCCTCCAAATTGACTCCTCGAGCAATCTACACGCTGTTTTGAGATCGACACACGATCACAAACAGTCCCAACGCCGTTTCAAGATCGACACACGATCTCTGCCAAATAGCAACTGATGCCTTTGGAATCAACACGCGATCTCACACCGAACCTGAGATGCTCTGATACCAATTGTTATGCGCTGGACAACAACCTCTCTGAGGAATCCGCCAACCAGGCGGAGACTGATGCAGCCGGAGATATACCAACACGACAAGAATAGAGAACAATAGAGAAAAGCATTCAACACACTGTTTAACGAGGTTCGGCAATGTGCCTACGTCCTCGGGGCAAGGGAAAGAAAGATTTTATTGATTCAACAATCAATACAAACTAATACAAGAAGGATACTTGAGGGAACTTTCAGGGATTTGATTTTACTTTGATTCATGAACACTTTTATGAACTTAATCGATCTTGAGTGTAAAACTTTATGTATTTAGTCTTGATTCATGAAAAATATATGATTTGATGATTTTGAAGGATCTTTAACTAGTTTTTCAAAAATTATTTTAACTAGTTATTGTTCCTCATTTGGTAGTGATTTTCAATGCTAAAATATTTTCAAATCTATTTTTGAAAACCCCTACCTTCAATGGGAGGATGGATGGGCGATTATGCTCAAGTATGCTTAATAGTGAAAATCATTTTAATCTTGAACATGATTGTGAGGTATAGGTTATGAGATATACACTTGATCTTATTGTTATGTCAATTGGTATCATTGGATTCTTTCAATTGGTATCTAAATTGATAATTTTTGTATATACTCATATTTTTTTTTCTTATATATGTGTAACCCCCTGCTTCCCGGTGTACGTATCACTGTATCGGTACCCGATACGACGTACAAAATTGATTTGACCTTCGTGGTAGTCCGATTGAGCTGATGTCAATGTCAAATATCATTTTCTAATATTTTAGATTTTTTTAGGATTTTCCTGGAATTTTTCTGATTATTTTGGAAAAACTCCGTAGTCGGTGTTTACCGATACCGATAACTGGCCTTTCGATTTTTTTCACAAATGGAGTATAATTTTGAGTATCCGCTTTCACCATGTGTCTTAGAATTATATTCTCTACGTTTGGGTATTTTTGGGGATTTTTCAGAATTTATCGAAAACCCGGCCAAACCGGTGTCGCCCGTATCGGTGATACCTTCCGGGATTTTAATTTGCAAACCGGATTGCGTTTCTGCAAACCGTCTTCATTTTAGGTCTCAAGATAATATTGTCTATTTTATATAATTTTGGGCACCATTCGGAACTAGTCAATTTTGGACCCTATTATAATATTAATTAAATATTTTAAAAACCCCTTTTTCTCTTTTTCTTTTTCCCTTCCTCTTCTCCATTTCTCTGGCGAATTCCCACCGCCCTACTGTAGCTCCACCGCCTATTCTCTCTTCCCCTTTATTTAAAATCCTTTCCCTCTCTCTCTCCTCACTCTCTTCCTCTCTCCCTATCTGCGTGCTCGGCGGGGGCCACCACGGCCGGCGTGCCGCCGGTGGCCGGCGGCGCCAACCGGCGACCGCTGCCCCTTGTCCCCCCTCTCCTCCTTCTCTCTCTATCTCTCACTCACTCCATCTCCCTTTCTTTCTCCCTCTCTCCCTCTCGGCGCTAGGCATGGCCTCGGATCACCGCCGCGGCGGCCTGAGCGCCGCCGCCGGCCTGGGTGGTCGCCGGCGAGGCAGCCTGGGCGGCCACAGACCACTGCACCCCCTCCCCTTCTCATCGTTTCTCTCCTGCTCACTCTCCCGCTCACTGGATGGCCGGAGCGGCGCCGGAGCACCGCCGGAGCGGCGCCGGCGCCGGGGAGGCTGCCGCGCCACCGCGCGGGGCTGGGCGACGGTGGTCGCGCCAGCTGCAGCAGCCGCGGGCGGCGGCAGCTGCTGCTGCTGCCGCCGCCGCACGCAAGAGGAAGGAAACCCAATTGGTTTGGGTCCGGGTTCAACCCAAACCCAACCCATTTGCACTCCAAACCCGACCCAATAAGTGTTCGGGCGATATCGGGAGCATCCGGACTCCGATTTGGGCGATTCTGGATCCGTTGCGATCGTGGGGAAGAGAGCTACCATCCTATGACCATTTTGTGAGTGTTTTCTTTTTCATAAATTATATTTATTCATGTTTCATGACTTGAGAGATTGTTTAGGTAAATAAATCGTGATTATGGATAAATCACTCGATGGTTAATAAATGATTTAATTATATAAAAGGCATATTGTGTGATGCATGATAACATAACCAATAAAATAATATTTGCATCTACTTTTAGGATTTCATATAACATACAACATATAGTTCATATAATGAATACATGATAGATAACCATAGTAAAATGGTTAGATTATTATTCCACATGATTTTCTTCCACCTATCATATTTGTCACTTCATAACCATCAATCATGATCACTAAATACTGTGACATGTGCACAGATACACGCGGACTCCATAATATCAGATACGGTCACTATTACATTATCACCCTTACCGACCCACCGATACACGGAATACTGTATTGCATATAAAGATCTGTCACACGCTATACCATTAGTTGATATTTCACCATTTCATAGATACCGAGATTCACGACACTGTTCCTGCATGTTTGGGGCCTACTGATATACGGCTACCCTAGTACACTGGATACCGTCATGTTATATTGATATCATCGTTACATGGATGTCCGATACATTGTTATCTTATGTTCACACATCACTGTCGCATATGCTCATCACACGAGTGTACATGTATGTATTGGTTCTCAATTATTATTATATGACTCACCATGCATATTACACTGATTATTGTTCCATGTTACCGTATTCATGATATATGATTGTTTCCTGTGACTGATATGGATTTCCCGATACTGGACATGAGAGCTGTTGATATGCGATATGTGGACTTCCACATCTATTGATCCCGTTATATTGTTCCCGTTATATTGTTCCCTATATATTGTTCTCGATATATTGTTCCCGATTCCCGTTATATTGTTCTATGCTATCAATAGAGCTCTGGTCCAGTTATCATGTTACCCGTATCATGTATTGTTACTTGTTCTTGTTACATTGGATACTTGACATATCAGATTATAAGATAACTGGGGTATGGGGGAGACTTGACGGTTGATTAGATCTTATCGGGTGATGTACTGGATCTATATTGTTCTCCCACTACAGGGGATGGTAGTGCTATCTACCAATTGCTCCATGAGCTATTGTTACTTGATTATTGTTCCCCTCTTAGCGGAGGGCTCTGGTCCTAGCAGCCAGGGTTTGATAAGGCCGTGATCCCGGGTATGCACGGGATACACCTACCCGATAAGAACTCCTCGACCATGGGTTTCCAATTAACATAATAAAACAGTATACACAATAGTGATGTCGGGAACACTCGTTATTTGGTCACTCTCTCGTTTGGATAATGGTACCCGTAGGCCATGTCCGGATGGGTTCGACTGGAGTGCGGGCTCCAGTATGAACTGCCAGTGGTATGGGACACTGGAAGAGATTGATTAAAATATCATGTGGTACTGATTGCTACTATTGTATAAATCACATGACATGCCTTGTACATGTATGCTATCTTGTTATTGTTCATGCTACTGTATCCGATATCATGTTACCTGTATACTTGTTACTTTACCTGGCATATGTTATACTGTCTGTGATGGCATATGACGCATGTTCTGCATTGCATGGCATATGACGCATGCTCTGCATTGCATATATGATGCTTTCTGTAGAGCAGACATCACTACTGTATATACACCACACCGTATAGTGATTACACTGCATAGGCCCATCTGCCTGTACACGTCTATCACGTCACCACTAGATCACATTTTATATATATAAACTGGATACGATTAGAGACATGACCTGATGATAACCGGTTAGGTAGTGATGGTATTAAAAGATGACCTGTTTATAGATTTCTACTGCTTACATGGTTATATACTCTGCTGCTTATTATATACTTATGATATGGTATCACTACCATAACATCATGTATTATATATTCTTATCGTGCTTATATTATTATTATATCTATTACTGCCTCCTTCATTTACCACTCACTAGGTCGTTTTCTGACGACCCTGGGTTTGCATGCCCAGATTTGGAGATCCGCGTACCGTAGTATCCGAGAGTGCCTTGGAGTCACATAGGAGATTCCTCATCGAGACTCTTCATAGGTATCTTTATGATTATTTGTTGTTATCTTATTTGTCCCTATTATTCCTATCTGTTTGATTATCACTTCTTTCTGCAGGTATTCTTGTACTTATTTCATGCTGGAACTCATGTCTATATGGAGGTTATTTACTGTACTGAGGCTTAGCGTACTTACGTGAGGGTTTTCCGCTCTGCGTATGTACGTCGCCATAACGTCCCCGTACCTGCGGGACTGGGGCGTTACAATATGTATGTATCAATGTCAATTGGTATACTTATTTCATACATATATATGATTTTCATGTGCTTAACTTTCAATTAGTTCATAAGCACAAAGTTTATGATGAAAAATAAAAATTTTTTTGGATCATTATGTTTTCATTGATATCAAAATGCTTCAACTTCATATTTGTTAAATTTCAATTGATATCAATATGTTTTATAATAATGATTATTTTCAATTAGGTATCTTAAAATTTGTTTGTTTTACAAAAGCTCTGATACCTTTAAAAATTTTGTTTTGGTATGTATTTCCTATATGCAAGGAGAGCTTAACATCTCTTCTACATATAGATTCATGTTGAGTATATTATAAATTGAGGAGCTTGACAACTCTTCTTTATATGATATACGTGTGTAGGGGGAGCTTCACATCTCCTCTTATGCATTACATAATATGTGTTATGTGAATTGGGGCTTGTCATCCCTTCTTCATGTAATGCATATGTGTAGGGAAGCTAACTTAGCG
>JAVJIF010013702.1:0-29676 GCA_038442645.1 Agave tequilana
GGAAAGAGATGTGTGAAGTTCTTGCACAAATATTTAACAAAGAAAGAAGGTTTAGAAACAACCTTATGTGCTCTTGATCACTCCACAAATGTATTCAATGATTGATGTATCCTTTCCAATCTCCGTTATAGCAATGGCTATACCGGGTCGATTCTCGAGGAGAGCTCACGATAGAAATTTTACGGTTTGTAGTGAAGAAATGAAAACGAAGATTCTTCTTTGTATTTACACAAATTCAAGAAGCATGGAAAAGAAAATTAAAGAAGTGGTGGATTTGTGCATTATAAAAAAGAAATCAAAAGAACTTTGGCGAAGTGTATTGCTTAAGAAAGAATCTAGTAAAAAGATGTTGGAAAACTTTAGATGAGAAAGTACATGGCTAGCTAACTTTACTTCGCTAACTTACTATACTCAATGGTGATGCTTGATTGCCTCATGTTGATTCATTGGCAATAGAGATTACTTTGCTTGTTTGTTCAAGTACTTTACCGTTTTGAAGATGAGTGTTCTCTTGTTCTTAGCTTGAAGCCTCATATTGATTCATTGGCTCTCTAGATAGATTTTCAATGATGAACTCTAGGATTGGTACTCAAGGGATGCTAAGTTAGAAGAATCAACATTCATTTAAACATTCAAGACATAACAACAAATTAGCTTGAAGTAAAGAAGTTGTTCTACAAGTAGCACATGTTTGGTGATCCATCTCCATGTTCCATCAAGGCTCTTGTTCTAGACAAGGCTCTAAATGAGGCACACATGAGTCATATGGAGTTTGAACAAGCATTTACCAAGGGAAAGCAACTCTACTTCCTTGGAAAGCAAAAGAAACTCTAACAATGCAAGTATAGAAATTTGCAATCATCCAAAGAGATAGAAGTTAGCTAGGTAAGTTGTTAGCTAGCCATGCAATAGATTTAGCTATCCATTACACAAGAAACAAAGCAACAATTCATGATGTAAAGCAAAGAGAAGTAAAGCAATGGAAATGCACTAGAATGAAAACAAGAAAGTAAAGCAAAGTAGAGCAACGTACTAGAGCTTGTAAAGAGAAGAATGAAGCTTTGATTAATCCTTGCTTACAAGTAATGTCACCTCCTTGCTTACAAGCTTTCAACAGCACTCTCTTTCTCTCTTTGACAAAATCTCTAGGAGGAAAAAGATGGAGACTAAAACCTAGGAGAATACTAAAATAAAATACAAGAGTTTCCCCTAATTTCTCCTCTCTCTTCTCTCTTCTCTCTTACGCTCGTGAAGACCCTGGTCATGTATTTATAGCCCTCAGTGAGAATCATCTAGAGCCCTGGCCGTTGGCGCAAAATCCGGGATCTAACAGAATCACAACTGCCGCAAATTGGCGGGAAAATCTTGGATTTGGCGGCAAAATCTGGGCCGTTGAGGCCAGATTTTCTGTTGTGATTTTGTTGCGAGGTTGTGCCTTCTGGAAGATTGAGTTGGCGCGCGGATCTCTCCTGATTCTGGATTCAAATCTTGGGTTCTTTTGGGCTTTGAATTAATCTCTTTAATTATTGCTAATTAAAGAGATTTTTGGGCTTTTTCTCTTTTAAGATGTGGACCTGCAAAAATAGAGAGAAAAGGATTAAAAATCACATTTTTATTTACAATATGCATGGTATGGAAGTGGTAAAATATGCAAATATGTATAACAATCACCGGCCGGCCGACCGCTAGCCTGTCAGGCTGCCAGATCAGCCTAACGGCTAGTTTCTGTTTTGGCCTATATAAACCCCATTTCTTTGGGATTTTGGCTAAGATTTTCTGAGCTAATTTTTCCCTACTCTCTGGTTTTAAAAAGAAGTTTTTAAAAGAGTTTAAAGAGCAAAAAGATTCATCTTGTTTGTTTTTAAGTGTTTTGTTATTTTCAAAGAAAACAAGTTTTTGGGAAGTGGTTTCTTGTCCTTCATTTCTATATCAATTTGTATTTTTCCCAAGAGTTTTTCTTTGATCAAAACACTTGTTTTTCCACACTTATGCTATCATCTATCCTATTCTATTAGGATCATTGTTTTGTGAAAAAGTGAAAAGAGAGATTGTTTGTGGTTGAAAGATACCACCAAGTTGTAAACAACCTTGCTTTTGTTGTATCCCTCTTTGGTAGAGGTTGATCGGGTGATTGGTTTGCTCCCTCTTTGGTAGAGGTTGAGTTGGTTGGTTTGCTCCCTCTAGTGAGAGGTGGAGTTTGGTTTGTAAACCCTCTTCGGTAGAGGTGTTGGTTGTTTGTTTGGCTACGGGCCTACCCCTCGGTTGTGAGGCGGTGTTTGAGAGAGGAGTTCGGTACTCCCTTTGTTGTAACAAATCCTCCTCGGTGGAGGTTCCCTCGGTGGGAGATAGTGGATTGGAAATCCTTCACGGTGGTGAAGGCGGGGATGTAGAGCTAGGGGCTCGAACCTCGAAACATATCTTGTCTTTGCGTTTGATCCATTGTCTCTCAACTCTATCTCTTTTATTTGTGCATAGCATCATTCATATCATCATATCATATTTGCTTGTGTTGAGCATTGTTTCATATTGCCATATCCATTATATGCTTGTGTGTGTGCCTCACTTATACTTAACCACAAGAGCTTCACATAGCACCTCAACCCTTATTTAGGGGAATCAAGAGGAGTTAGTCCAGAGCCCTTCACGAGGAATTCGGCTACACTTGTGTGTTGTATTAAGTGTGATTGCAAAATTGTTTTAAGCTTCCGCATTTAGCGCATTTAGTTTCTAGATTAGCATTTATACCTATTCACCCCCCCTCTAGGTGTTTTTCAAGTGAGACGCGGGGTCGCAGACGCGGGAGTCGCGTCGCGTAGATGCCACAAACGCGGGGTTCGAGACCCGCGTTCAAGTTAGGACATGAGAAGAACGCGGACGCGGACGTGGGTTCCGCGTCGCGTTAACACGAGAAGAACACAGACGCGGGCATGAGCTCCGCGTCGTGTCGATGCAAGAATGCGAAGGCCGCGTTATACAATGTCAAGAACGCGAAGATTCGCGTTAAGGAATTGCTTGGACGCGGGGGTGAGATCCGCGCCATCAACAGAGAGAAAGAGAGAGACAGGGAAAGAGGGAGAGTGGGACGCAGGTTTTGGGAGACGCAAGGATGAAAAGGAATGAAAAGAAAGAAGGAAAGAAGGAAGGAAAATGAGAAGAAGGAAGGAAAGAAGGAAAGGAAAGAAGAGAAGGGAAGGGGGTGGTAGCCGGCGATGGCCGGCGGTCACCGGCGGCGGCCGGAGTTGGCCGGAGAAGGCGGCCAAGGCTCCAAGCCCAAGCCATCAAGTGGGGTGCAAGTATAGTTCATTTTGAATTTTCGGAATTTTGAAAACGATGTTTCGAAGAGCGACGAGTTGGCTAGGATGGAGAGCTCGCCGAGGAGGAGAACTTGGTGTGGTTGGTGGTGGCTAAGGTGGTGTAGGTGGTGGTGGAAATGGTGGAGAAGGTGATGGAGAAGATGGGTTATTTGGTGGAAAGAGAGGAAGAAAAAGGTGGTGTGGTAGTGTTGTTGTTGTTGGAATGGTGGAGGAGATGGAGGAGAAAAAGGTAGGAGTTGGTGGTGGAAATGGAGGGGAGAGTGGTGGAGAATGGCCGGCCAAAGGAGGGAGCATGGGGCTATTTTTGGGTGCTGCCATGGTTTGTTGGCTGCTAGAAACAGAAGAGAAGAAAAATGAAAGAGAGAGAGAGAGAGAAAGGTGGGTATATATAAAAGGAGGGGGTTTGGATTATTACATCCTTGCCATCCCCAAAATGACTTGCGTCCCCAAATTGAGCGTCTCTTTTAAAAAAAGAGACGCGTCCTCACATACAAAACTGCGTCTAGCAGTTGTCCAGACGCAGTGAGGGAACTCGCGTCCAGGGAAAAATGCGAAAGTTGCGTTTGATGAATAAGACAAAAAGTCATGGTGACAAGATACATGGCATAAGCATTAAATGCGGTATGGAGAGGATCTCTACATTAAATGTTAACTCAGGTTGGTGAAACCCGCGTCTAGCGAGGAGAGAGAAAAATGGAAAAAGAGAAAAGTAAAATATCTGGATAAAATTCCGGTATCTGGGAAAACACCGAAAACTCCGGAAAAGTCCAAAAAATTAAGTAGCTTGGAAAGCTTTCCAAAAATTCTCAAAAATAAATATTATATAAATATTTTTAGTGAAATCGGTTTTCAGAAATTCAATCTCATTTTAAAATAAAAATCTTAAAGTCAACCGTCAATACCGGTCTATACCGGGTCGGCCAGATTTTGATAAAATCTGAAAAATATCAGAAAATGCCAGAAAGGAGAAAATATAATTCTAAGAAGTAATATGAAAACAGAATCTAGAAATTTGATTCCAATTGTAAACTAAAATTCTGGGAATCAACCAGTGATACTGGCCGACACCAAATCCAGTGGAATTTCGATAAATTTAGAAAATTCTCAAAAAAGTATTTAGATAGAAAATGTAATTTTAAGAAGTTACATGAAATCCGTTTTTAGAATTTCAATTCCGTTTGTAAATTAAAAATCTGAGAATCGAGCAGCGGTATTGGTCGACCCCGGTTTTTGAAGATTTACAACTTAATTCAGAAAAATTCCAGAAAATCATGAAAAATCTAGAATATTGGAAAACGATATTAAAACTGAAACCGGTCAAATCAGAATAGCAGAATACCAAATCGAGCAATACTCTAGGATCGGGCTCCCGGTTCAGACTAGGGCTGACTCCGAGTTCACGAATCCAGATCCACAGCAAAACGATCACATAAATAATTCATAATACAAAACAGATACTGAAACCAAATCAAAAAATACGATCGAAAATACGAATACGCAACTAAGTATGTATTCCGGGAGCGGGGTGTTACAGATAATATAAACCCTCATTAAAATCAGACCCAAAGACAGAGAAGTCGTCCATGAAAATCTCTAAGGATCGCTCGATCATGTCTGAAAAGATGCTCAATATATACTGCTGAAAAATAGTCGGTGCATTGCATAGCCCAAAGGGAATGTGACGGTAGGCAAATGTACTAAAAGGACAAGTGAATATCGTTTCTCTCTGGTCCTCACGAATAATGGGGATTTGGTTATATCCAGAATAACCATCGAGGAAAGAATAGTAAGCGTGATCGCAAGACATTCTAATATTTGGTCGATGAAGGGCAGAGAGAAATGATCTTTCCTAGTCACAGAGTTGAGTTTCCTATAGTCTATGTACACTCGCCAACTAGTTTGAACACGAATTAGAACCAACTCAGTATTCTCATTAGTAACAACTGTGACTCCGAACTTTTTGGGCATAACTTGCACTGGATTAATCCACTGACTATCGAGATATGGTAAATGATACCCGCATCAAACAATTTCATAACCTCCACTCTCACTACCTCTTTAAGAACAGTTCAATGATCAGAGCGGAACCAGCACTTTAAATGTGTATTTTATGAAATCTGTGTAATTATATGTGTGCTAATATTCCCTCGATACTTCCGTTATAGCATTGGCTCAATGGATCGAATTTACAGGGACGGGAGGCGATAGAAGCATTAACAGTTCTTATTCACGTCGGTTGTTAACAAGTTCTTCTTTGTTATAGAATGAGAAAAGAAAAAGAGAAAAGAAATCTGAAAGTGCTAGGTGAAACGGCGATGTGAAATAAAAGAGAAGTGATTTTGAAAACAAATAGAAGATGGAACAAAGATGAACTAAGAAGCTGGTGAAAACAATAATAAGAAATAATAAAAAGATTTTAGAAATTGTTTTTAAAACAAGATAAAGAAAACTCATGGCTACTAACTACTAATTGCTCCATTAACCATGCTAACCTCTTAGTGGTAGTTGCCTCATATGGATCCTTGGCCATCACTGTCCTCAGCTTCAAGAGACGATACAAAGCATGGCACATAAGATTATTCATCAACATTCAAACCACGCATCTATACCACACAACAAGTTACAAGCTACTATTAAATCATCAAAACCGGTTAGAGATGAGCATGAAATAAAAAAGACATTACAAGTTAGCAAGTTAGTAGGTTAGATGTTAGAAATGTTAGAATGTTAGAATTCATCATCATGAGCCATCAATGGCTCTTGCAAGAGTAAGGCCTTGTAGAGGCTATTAGATTCATGCGGATTATCAAGTAAGTGGTTAGATGATTAGTGGTTAGTAGTTAGAATACCATGAGAAGAAAATTAGTAAAGCATCATGTAGAAGATAGAGAAGATTACAATGAGAAGAAAGGAGACACTTTTACATAAATTGTCACCATCTATTACATCATCTCTATCTTTCTCTCTCTAAATCTCTCAACCCTAATACATGAATCTAAGAGAAAATAAAATACAAAAGAAAGAAGAAGAACACCTACACTACACTACACTAAAAAATAGAAAACCTAGCCTATTTCTCAATTGGCTTCAATTTTAGGCCTCTACAGGGGTTTTTCTAGATAAAGGAGGCTTCTAGAAGACAAGACGAGGTCACGCGTCAAAAATCGACGCATGGCTCACCTACTTGGCAGCGAAATGTGGCCATAGCCACGTTTCCATGACCAAACCAGGGACTTAGGTCCCTGGTTTTGGCGAGCGGATTTGCCTCGCTTCGAGGACCTTCTTGGTATACTTAGATTCGGGTATTTTCGTTTGAATATTCGTCTGATGTGCGCAAGGGTCTAGGTTCAATGCATCTTCTAGAAGCTGCCTTACTTGACCTTCAAGAAATCCTGATTTAATTACCCGAAAATGGGTTTAATTAAGCTCTTATTACCCTTTTGCCCTCCTTGTCTTGATTATCTACAAGAGAGACCAAAACACGGTCTAGACCGACATTTTATTGATAAATCAGTAGGAAAATGCGATATAATAATGAAGAACTGTAGATTAATTATTCAACCGCCTCTGTGATTCCCTCAAGGTTTTGGCATTCTTTTCGAGATGAATTTGGTGCATTATCACAGAAAGTCTAATTCTCTTAATGTCTGCTATGATCCAATCTAGAGCTTTCTTATGTTCACTAAGAACATCTTGCAACTTCCCTTTTTGGTCCTCATCTAAATGAGAAGAAATGATAACAAGCAAGATTTTTGAATCACCTAGAAAGACATACTTTAACGAGTCAGGTAGAGGCTTGAGCTTCAACTTGGGAGGCTCAATGATTGATGGAACAGGAATAGATGTTGACATAGACAAAGATTCTACCTTGGGATAGATTGGTGTTCATAATGGGAATAGAATCTAATAATGCATTGACCTCTTCTATAGCCAAAATGGGCCAAGCATTTCTCCGACTCCTCAAAGGTGTGACTGACCGACATATTAATCATGTTGAACTCCTCATGATCATCCATTATTGGTGGTTGGGAATGAGTATGGAAAATATTCAGCTCAACTGTCATATTCCCAAATGATAAGATCATAACTCCATTCCTATATTTAATGATAGCATCAGCGATAGCAAGGAATGGTCTTCTTAATATCACAAGAGAGTGACTACTAGAATTAGTTACCGGTTCAGTGTCCAAGACCACAAAGCCCGCAGGAAAATAAAATTCATCGACCTTCAATATAACATCCTCAACAATTCCCTTGAGAACCTTAACCGACCTATCTGCTAAAAGCAATGTAAGGTTAGTGGGTTGTAACTCCCCTAAACCTAATTTTTTGTACAAAGTATAAGTAAAAGGTTTACACTTGCTCCTAAAGCTAACTGACATCGATACATAACCTGATCTCTTATCCTTACTGAAATTGTTGGACTCCTCGGATTTTTATACTTAAGTGCAATGGTTTGCTAGATAAGATAGGATGCTTGTGTAGCAAATGTTTCTTCACGAGGAACAAAAGTTTTCCTCTTAACAGTAGTGAGGTTCTTGAGAAACTTGAAATATGATGAATCTGATTGATGGCATCCAAGAAAGGAATGTTGATTTGGACATTTTGAAAACTTTCAAAATTTTCTCACAGTGATTTTTCTTCCTATTAGCTTGAAGACGTTGAGGAAATGGGGCTTTGGGTACAAAGAAATTCCCTGAGTGTCAACAAAAACTTGATCATCTTTCTTTGTTGACTCTTTTGGCATCTCTTTTTCTTTTTTCTTGCTAGGATTTTCAACATTGGAATTGTTTGGTGGAGTTTGACTTGGTTGTCCACTCTCTTGCCCGATCATAACGTGTGGATGGCTTGGACTTCTCGGTTTGAATTTGAGCCAATTTCAAATTGGCCAATTGGAGTATTTTGAGAAATAGGTTGTCCTCTCGGGTTGGGCACAGTTTGGCTCAGAAATTTTCTTCTCTCTCCTTCTTACAGATGCAGCTAACTGACTTAACTGAACCTCGATCTTGGCTATCGCCTGATTTTGATTGTGATTTATTTGGGCTTGGTTAGCTTGGCTCTGCATAAATTATTGGTGCATGTCCTCTAAAGAAAGTTTTTTTTGATTGGGACGGATATAGGGAGGGGCAAATGCATTGAATTGATTTCCCTTGTGAAATTGATTATTAGGAGGTGGTCCTTGGAATGATGGTAATCCACTATAACCTTGTCCTTGAGTGGTCTTCCAAGAAAGGTTAGGATGGTTCTGCCATCCCAGATTGTATATTTCGCTGAATGGGTTGTTAGGGTTGGCTTGCGAAATGTATTAAGTAAATTTTCTTGCTCGGCTTTAATAATTGGTAACCCCAGGCACTATTCAATCAAATAATCTTGACAGTCAGAGAGGACACAGACAGGAGACACCATATTTTTAGATGGTTCGCAGTCGAAGATTGGGCTCCCTTGTTCATCTCTAGGGCTTCAAGTTTTTATACTACTGATGTTAATTTGGCATCATTCTCAAAATTGGGGTTGAATCATGCATACCGCCCCTGTTGGTGACAGTGGTGGTGGTGGGTACTTAACATCAACTCTAACAGGTTCTCATTCTAGAGTGTTTTATGTTACCTCTTTGAAAAATTCTCATGCATCATAGGCGGTTTTACTAGTGAATACTCCATTGCATAGGGACTCAATCATGGTCTTATTTGGGTAGTCTAAACCCTCATACAAGATTTGGATCAAACGGATCTTTTTAAATTCGTGGTGAGGATACTCAAGTAAAATATCCTTGAATCTTTCAAAGTATGTGAAAAATGTCTCCCTTTGTGATTGATGAACATGGGGGATCTCGCGCTCAAAGATCTGACTCAAAGGCCAGATCCCAGCCACGAAAACGTGACTTTGGCCACATTTTTGTGGCTATATTCTTGCCTTTGGGTCAACTATTTTGTCCTCATCCTCCACATGTTCTGGTCGCTCCTCTCCTATAAATATCTCACCAGAGCAGAGCAAAAGGCATATAGTAGAGTTTAGGCTTAGGCTATTTTAGATTTAGGTTAGGTTTTTATTATTAGTTAGTTTATCAAAATGTAATCTTCTTTTGGTTTTTCTTTTTTCTGCTTTAGTTCTAGTTTAGATCCAGAGAGAGAGGAGAGTTGTAATTTGTAGTTGAAGTGACGTCAAGGAGAATTCAACTCTTGCAATTCAAAATCTCGATCTTTAGTATGTTATGTTTATTTGATTCTCATTTTTTGTTGTTTTAATACTATTGTGAGCAACTAAATTGATTTGCGGGGCTCAATAGTCTTTACCCTCTTCTCCTTTCTTTTGATCGATTTTGAGATCTCAATTGAATCATATAAGTGCTTTGAATCAAGCCTTGTTATTAGCGAGTGTTCTTGAAGGCACATAAGGATGGGTGATGAACTTTGCTTGTTATTAAAATTCGATTTTTAAAACTTATTTTTATTCCATGTTTGTGTTTCTTGATAGTTTAATATTCAGTTTTTAAAACAGTGTTAATAGAAATTAAATTGTTCACTATCTTATTTGTTTTGCTTGGACACTTCTTTAACTCAAGGCTAATCTTTTGCCAATTATCCAAATTGAGGCACTAATCTTTCAAGATGTAAGTACGTAGTAGAGTTAGTAGATTAGTGAGCCTAGATCTTCTCTTCTTTTACAAAATCGATTTTCTTCCCTCGTGTTTTTTTCCATTTTCTAAAACCCTAATTTTCTCTCTCTTTAAACTTCCTTTTTGTTTTTTCCTCAAAATCAAAGTTCAATCAAATCATATTCTTTTCACTTTTTCTTTTTATTTTTAAAACAGAGAAATATAACTTTTTTTTGAAAAAATATCAAAACACTTGCATCGCATCCCTCCTTGTGGATCACGACTCGCGTGGCCACTTGTTATAGCGGTAGAATTAAAAAAGCCAAAGCACCAATATTAAACTCCTGATTTTCAAAACCTGTTTTCTGTGCTTGGTTTTCACTCAATCAACTCTCTAGCATTTTCTCGTACTCCAATATGTAGGGTGATAGTCTTTATCGCTCCTTAATGGGTGCCGACACATAGATAATTAGGGTAGTTAGGTTACTCATTGATCGAGTTTCAAGAAGGATTTGTGTAACCTTTAGAGGCAAGAGCGAGCACCTGCCCCCTTCATGCTTGTTGAGTTTTAGGAAGTATCTAGTTATGCAATTGGTGAACGTTAATAGGAATTTTACTTTACTCGTTTGACAAATACATTATAAATATTTTGTTGATTTGCTTGAGCTCAGAAAGGTCTCATCACGGTTGTCAAAGTTATACACGTCCAGAGAAATGCCTACTTGCTTGATATTTTGGCAAAACTTGAATTCGAGATATGATCATGATCGCTACATGCATCTTTTCATTGGGCTCGCTAATTTCCTTGATGTTGATCTAATGTTTTTTTTTTTAGAAAGAAAGAATGGCGATTCTCCTTCCCCAGCGAGCAAGGCTGGCGGCCTTACTGTATGATTCCTTGGACTTGAAAAGCAAGTCTACATTAAATTTGATTGGATGTGGTATCTTGATATTCAAAAGATATAAAGAACATAACAAACTTTAAATACAAAGTGCTTACCTGTGAGGATTCGGTTCATGTGTGTGAGTCACACACACATATCATAAGAGAGCCTTGACGAAATTGGGATAATGTAGTGATTTATTAAAGCAATTTTTCTTTTCCAAATTAGAACAATTTAGACTAAATAAAGATTGAATAAATGAATGCGTACGTGTATAATATGCAAAGTACTTAGAAGGAAAAAATGTAATATAAAGTAAAATGAAGAGAATTAAGCAAAGAATAGCTTATTGGGATGCAAAGTGGGCCGTGAACAAGGAAACTTTTGTCTCCCGACCATACCCAGAATTCATACCACCTTCCACGTGGACACAACCACAAAACAAAGACAATCAAAGGATTGAAATTGCTTCAAAAGAGAAAAACAATAGTTCTTTTTTTCTCTTTAGAAAGAAGATTCCTCAAATCGCTTGGTTGCGGTTTAGAAAGTCAAGATCCTTTATATTTATTGGTAAGGAGAGTGGAAACAATAGGCGTGCATTGTGACATGTGTTTAGCGAATAATGAATGCAATTCCTTACATCGGGCGTGTTTGGTTGCAAGGAAGTGGGCGGAAGTAAGGAAATGGGGAAGTATAATTGCTCACATTCCTATCTATCCAAACACCGAAAAAGAAAAATAAGAAAACCTCTTTTTCTTTTCTTTTTTCTTTTACACAATTATTTCCTCACTTTCAGAGTGCTACAGTTATTTTGTGGTCATGTAAATCTCATTTGTAATAAGTTGTAACTCAAAACAGTTAATTTTTTGATCATATAAATCTCACTTGCATTCTAATTACAGTCTATTTTTTATTTTTCTTCATTAATTTTTATTTTAATATTATCTTGTGGTCAACTTTTTCACTTCTACTTTCACATTACCATCCAAATATCGGAAAAGACATAACATTTTCAAAACCACACTTCCTAACAATCCAAACATCGAAAAGTTTACTAATCAATTCTCAAGCTCCAAAGGAAACTATTACCACTTTCTCACTTTCTTACTTCCTCACTTCCACCCTTAACCAAACAGACCCATCATGGGTGTACATGGTGGCATTGTTTTGTGGAGGAATGAATGCATATTTTTACATCATGAGGCGTGTATATGTAGCTGCATGTCTTTAGTGAGAAAATGCAAGTTTTATTGAATTTCTACCATTTTCGCATTTTTGTATAATTATAGAAACTACTACTTACTTTTTCCTTCACAATCTTCATGTATGTTTACAGAATTCGACGATTCAAGATGCATTGGAAAGCTTAAGATTAATTTCAGATTGTGTAGGGCATTTGTCCAAAGTTATCCAAAAATACTGAAATGACTTAAATGCGAATGTGTCAAAATCGGTTCAGAAAATTCGTAAAATACAAGAAAAATGGAAAATGGGTAACTTTTTGTGACCATGACCAAATTGAAACAATTGTCACATGAGAAAGGACCATAACACCATCGAATGAGTATATAGGCTCTGATTCAGCGTCTGAAGAAGCATGATTCTATATGGAGGAAAGACTGAGATGCTCCAAAAATGAGCATCTTTTTTTAGGTTTGTGAACTATATTTCAAAATTTTTTGGGGTGTCTACAGGAGGTCCTCACTTTCAATCGTTTATGCACTTTGTCACGCCCCGCTTCCCAAAATATGCGGGAATGGAGTCGCGACGAGAGTCGGTGACGTATATACACGAGGAAAATACCCCACGTATATACGCTAAGCCTAAATTAACCTGAACAAGCTATAATCAGAACTATAATAATCATCGAATCACTGCAACAATACATATACATGATAACAGATGGATAATGACAAGGATATGGCAGTTGAAAGCGATAAAAGATAGAATCATGAAATAACAGGAATAGAATGACAGGCTAAATTTGATATACGAGAATCAAGGAATAATAGCAGGAACAGAAAATACAAAAGTACCAGAATCAAAGGAAGAGGACCCAAGCTCATCGCAAAGCGTACCGCCTCATCAAACACATGCACATTAGAAACAATCGTCCAATAGCTGGACGTGCAAACCCAGGGTCGTCAGAACGCGACCATGGTGTGTGTGTGTAAAGGGGAAAAAGCTCGTGCAGGAAGAACAATGTGCATAGATAATAGTAAGAACAACTGCAGACTAAGTAACAAAATAAATAGCTGCACAGTAACACATATGATAACCACATGAATACAGATAGAAGATAACTGGCACAACTGTAAATATGCAATCAATGTCAAGGCGTGTAATCTATCACATGTCACTAGGTTGGCATCCAAGTTTGGTCATAAGTCTGGTCCTGGTTACAATCATGTATACAGTCATATGTCATAAGGCAGGGTAACCATTCAGGGCAAGACACAATGTGTTCATTCAAATCATTCAATAACAATCAGTAGTGTTCTTCGTTATCTTTGTCACTTTCCCACCGGCGTCCCACAACATCCGACAGTTCACCCTGGAGCCCGCACATCCAGTAGAACTCATTCGAACTCCGATATGCGGGTATCATTGTTCGAATAGGGAAAGAGAACCAAATAACATGTATTCAAGGTGTCATCAACATACAAGTGCGTGTGAATGCTAATAGGCCTGAGAATGTAATATCACGCTAACACCAGGTGGCACAATCAGTAGATAGCCCTACAAATTCAAGAGGTGGCCCCCACAGATTCAAGAGGTGGCCCCACCACGTGTGTGGTGTGGCACTTTGCTCCGTGTGGCACTTTGTTCTGAGGGGAATGGATTCTAGAGGTGGCCCCCACGGATTCAAGAGGTGGCCCCCACCATGTGTATGATGTGGCACTTTGTTCCGTGTGGCACTTAGTTCCATTCAGGATCCACCGGACGCTAGTACGATTGTGGGATACATCCTCGTCATCCCGACACCAGGCGGCAAACCGCCGGACGCCGATTTGACTGTGCTATTAACAGGGTAACAGTGCATGGGACATGGGTACAGGAGATACAGGAGTCCAGGATACATGGGTACAAGATATCAGGTAACAGTGTCATAGTCATGCCAAGGTCCCATGAAGGTGCCAGGTGTACAGTCAGTTAGGTAATGCCATCAGTAACAATCAATACCTTATGCCATTTCAATTATTGGGATGCTACGGGACGGTAACAATATCAGTACAGTAATAATCAATCAGTAATCGTATACACGGTGAACAATATCAGTAACAGTAACAGTAACAGTAACAGTAACCGTGTATACGATGAACAATAAAACTGTATAAGGTGTTACAGTCAACCAATTATTTCCCGTAACTCCAATAATCTGAAATACTAGGTTTATCAGTCAGGTGCCAGGCATGACCAGTTAAGTTCAGTGCACCAATATCCAACTAAACTCTCACCTGTCTTATCATCAAAAAGATAATCAATCTACTAATGAACTGATATCTACTATCTGGTAACTCTGAGTACAAGATCACTGATATCAACTAGGTCACTATCACAAAAACTCAAACTCTATCAACTGACGTAATCCAGTCTCTAACATTATAACAAGTCCACATCAATATCTGGATGAATCATTACTTAAGTCATCACCAATAAATGAATAACAAGTCAACACATACTGAATCATATCAAAGTAAGGGAATCATCCTCAAATAACTTATGGTCTAGACTATCTACTCTTGGTACTCAACATCATCAATAGATCATCTAAACAAATCCCAAATGCCAACAACATCAATCTCATCTCAAAACAAGTCAGGTTCCAATATAAGGAATATGGATTCTGGATAACCTCCAACTCAAGATCAATCTAAGTCACAACTCAACTAATCCAGTATATCTGATATGTCCTCAAATACTCACTAATAAAGTCTTGTCTAATTACTGATCATCATTCAATGCAAATAATATAAGTCCAGATCAATCCAACGTCATTACAAACAATTCAGATTCCAATAGTTCTATAATCATCTAGTGTCAATACACAACAAGTAATCTGATATAATAATTGGTGTACCAACATATAACAATATCCAATACTAGTCCTCTCACTCTAACATACCACTCTGACTCCCAAGTCTTCACAATTCACTCCTATCAAAATTAATCATAGTATCCCAACACTCCGCAATATAACATGTACATGCATCTAAGTTCTACTAGATCAAGTCGTTACCACCAATATCTATCTCTTGAAGTCACATTCATCCATCAATAATTATTACATAATCCATGAGTGAAGTCCACAATCCATAAAGAAACTGAACAGAGCTGACAGACCTATATTAGTCGACTATGGGGAAGTGAATAGTCGACTAGAGGGATGTCTAGTCGACTAATATGATGGTCCCAGTCGACTAATCAAGGGCCAAGTCGATTATACTAATAGGGCAAGTCGACTGACAGAGATACAGAAAGCTACACACTTCCAGGTCAGTCTATAAGTCGACTAGGGCTATAAGGTAAGTCGACTACACACACTGCTAGTCGACTATAAAGGTGATCAAGTCGACCAGCAGGAAAAACAGAGAGTCAATACATTCCTGGGAAGAAACCTAGTCGACTAGGGGTGCTGGGATTAGTCGACTAACAAGGATGTTAGTCGACTATAAACATGGGCAAGTCGACTAACTCCTCTGTCAGCCAGAAATCAGAGATACATCATCACCTATTCTTCTCATATTCTCTCCAGTACTTACATACTCTTCAACACACATGACTATATTAGAAATCTAAGCATCCATATGGTAAATAAAGGATTCCAACATCATAGACATGTACGTCTCCTATTCTATGTATTCATCATGTAAGGTAAAGGGAATGACAAATCCACTACCATACTAAAAGTTCTCCACACTCATAACAATATAACACATTAAATGATTCATCACATATATAAAAATATTTACAATTACTCCAAATTAAAGAATGAGAGAGAGATGAGGAGAAACACTCACATTGGGGAATCTGGTCGTCGCCGGGCGAGTCGCCGTTACGGTCGCTGTGGTGCCGCTCTTCGCTATTGGACTGCATAAGAGGGTAGCCAGGGTACTGGGAAAGGCCTGGCTGCAAGGTGGGGATCTCGCGCTCGCCGGAAGGGCCTGGAATTGCCGCTCGCTCGCTGCCTGCGCGCTGGATCTGGGTGGTTGCTGCTGTGCGCGTCAAGGGCCGAGTCGCTGCCGCGGTCGCTGTGGTGCCGTTCCTCGCTATCGGACTGCATGGGAGGGTGGCCAAGGTGCTGGAGAAGGCCACCGTGCTGGTCTCCGACGACGGGTTGGCGCGGATCAGGAGAACTCGCTGCTCGCCTGAACTTGCGCTGGATCTGGACAGCCGCTGCAGATCTGATCTGGGCTGCCGAGTCGCTGCTGGAGGATGTCACGGGCTGTTGGTTGCTGTCCGGGTCTGCTGGGGAACTTGGCTGGCCTGCTGGCGGTGTTGTCGAGTCGCCGTGGAGGGGATCTGGTGCTCGTCGGAGGTGTTGCGCAGATCTGGATAAGGGGCTGTCGCCAGATCTGCTGCTGCCGCTGTTGGATTTGTTGCTGCCATGCTCGTTGGTGGCCGGCCTGCTGCTCTTGCTGGTTGTCGCGGCCTGTTGTGCTTGATACCGCTGCTGGACCAATCCAGGGGGAGGAACCTTGCTCGGCCAATGGGAGATTGCCCTGCTGTGCTGCTGTCCTGCCGTTCTTGGCTGCTGGTTGCGCAGGGGACCTGCTGTGCTGCCTGGAGAGCGCAGATCTGCGGGTGTGCTGGTGCGCCATGCAGCTGGTTGCGGCCTGCAGGTGCACACGGCCTGGACTGCGGAAGGAAAAGCGGCCGTGCGCGCTGGCTGGGCGCTGGACAGGGGTGCGCCTGGGGCTGCTGGCGCTGTGGGGAAAAAGGCCGAGTAGGGGGCGGCCTGGAGAAGGTGGGGGCGGCTGTGGATCTGGTGGTGGGCTGCTGCTGGAGTGGAGAAAGGCGGCAGCCTTCAAGAAGAGAGGTGCGGCTGTAGATGGGAGATGGAGGAGGTGAATATAGAGATTAGGTTTAGGGTTAGGTTGAGATAGGATTATATATAGGATGTGTAAATAATGGGTTATTGGGTACGCCAACGGGTTGGGATCCAATAGATGAATGGATGTTGGGTCATGGGTCTAATGGGTAGGATTAGGGAACCAATAGGTTAATGGGTTTAAGGTTGTGGGCTTGACTAATGGGTAGGATTAGGAATCCAAACGGGTAAATGGGTAATCAAGATAATGGGTAAAGAATCTAGATGGGTGAATGGAAAATAGGGTGAGAGGCTAAACAAGGAGAATACCACAACCATGATTAGTGTTAACATTAATACTAATATCAAAATAATATAATATTAACACTAGTAATGGTAATGATAAAATAATAATAAATAATACCAATACCATTAACAACTAGCAATACTTAATTACAATAATAATAGAAACACTAATAATAATTACTGAGCACTAACAATAGAAATAATAGTAAATAATAATGGAAGAATAATTTGCCATTTACTATCTGATAATCATTTGCATATTCAACAATAATAATCATTGAATACTAACAAGAGAATAATAATATATTAACAATAAATAATAATCATAATGGAATAAAAATATTAATAAAGAATAGTGACCTTAATGTAATATTGGAAATAATAATTAAATATCAATCAATGATAATAATGATAAATGTCAAATGTCAAATTACCATTTACTGCCCCAAAATAACCTCCATACTTAATAATAATAATCTCAGGAAAATAATAAATTAACTTGATTAAATAAAAATACTCATTAAATCGAAATAAATACTTGAAGAAAATAAAAATACAGTAGTTTAGATTAGGGATATTACACACTTCTTTTTAGGCAAGTAAGCTTTCCTATGTTATAGTTTGTTTCATTCTTTAACCTCCAAGGTTGACATTCTTGACCTTTCTTGTTTTTTGTTCGTATGCTCTGAACCTTGCGGTAGTGCTCAATGACTAGTTGATTAAGATCGAGAACACCGGTCTCAGCTTAGGGGCAGTTTGTTTCGTCGTAAAAGGCGTAAAAGTCCGTAATTCGTAAATGACTTACAACTTAATTACAACTAAGGCGTTTGTTTGGACCATAATTCGTAAAAGATTTTCGCAACTCAACTACCACTTACTTGCAACCCAATTACCACTCACTTACAGCCCAGTTACAATTAATTTTGTGGTCATGCAAATTTGTATTATTTTTTTATGTTAATATTAAATTTTTTTAATATCTAGCATTTTTAATATTTATTTGCAATATGAAAACTTTTTAAATCACCAAATAGTTAATTTTATGGTCAACTTTTTCACTTACGACTTACACATTACGACAACCAAACACCGTAAAATATAATACACTTTCTCGCTTACAACTTTATATTACCAACAAAACACCGTAAAAGTTACATGCATGTAACTCTTTACAACTGTAAAAATTTTTACCAATTATAACTTACAAATTACGGCCAATTACGATAACCAAACAGACCCTTAGTAGTAGTGTAGGCTTTTACAGAATGTACATTCGTTATGCATCATTAGGCTATTTATAATGGGGATTTGAAAGGCTTTAATCATTTGTTTTACCCCTTGATTAGGGTAATCATGATATGACACTCAGATTTAAAATTGATTTAATGAATTGCTCAGATTTATCCCCGATTTTGGAGATTGTTAAGGTATTTTGATACACGAGCCACGCTCAAAGTCACTTGAGTTTGAATTTAAATCCAAATGAAATAAATCCTTAATAAACTGGGACATATTTGACGGGGGCTGCATCATTGGGCTTGGGCAAGGTCCATAAAGCGGTTCGACTTACAATTGGCCAATTGGCTCCTAATTAGATTAGAAAATCTATTTATCCTAATAAAGAAAGCATATAAGAGTCAATATTATATTAGGATGATAAAGTTTATTATAATAAAGTTATCTAATAAAAAAAACAAAAGGTAAGAGAGAAGTGTAATTTTTTTTAAAATCATTTTTTGGATTTTAATTATAAAAATAGACCTTCCAAGATTTTAGTTTAAAATATCAGCCTCTCTATTGACTTGTAGGCATCGGGTGCAACCGCCTTACCTTTGTGATGCTTTTTCTTTAAAGTTGATTATTTTTTAGGTTTTGGGTTGGGGACCCATAACCTAAAAATAATAATTTTTCTTTCTCGCCCCTGATTTATTGTTCACCCTCTCTCTCTCCACTCCCCGCTTCTCTTTCTCTCCTCCTCTCCTATTTTCTTCTCCACTCCCTACTTCTCCTCTCTCTCTATGAAGTCCACCCCCACTTCTCCCTCTTCACTCTAGGATTCTCTCTCTAGATAAATTGGAAAAAAAAATAAATAAACTGCATGTTTTTTGGGGACAATGTTGTTTAGGTTTTGGATTGATCAACCCAGAACGTAAAATTGTAGTAGTTAAAACATAAAAGTAAGGTCTTAGTTGGCAACTTCTAACCTAAAAAACTTCCTAAAAATAATAAACAATTCCACTTAGGTAGGTCATCGGTTACATCGGCCGCTTACGTGACACTTACGTTGTGAGAAAGAGGTCGGTTTTTGAAATTAATATCTTGGGAGGTTTCTTTTTATAATTAAAATCCAAAATGTGATTTTAAAAAGAAACTGTTCAAGAAAGGATTGAGAGGAACAAAAGAGGGAGGGAGGAATATGCACATGTTTTAGTCTATTTGCTTTTTATGAGTAGTTACTTTAAGTTAATGATAAATTATAGGTATAGATTATAAACTGCCACTACTAGCCAATAACTGTTAGATATGTAGGAAATGAGTACAATTATGAATAGGCTAAATGGACATGCTTTATCACAATTATTTCCATTAAAAAAATATGAAATGCAATGCAATAACGAAGCACTAAGATAAAATTAAAAAAAAATATGAGAATCAACTAATTTTACTTAATTAAAATAAATAACTAAGTCAACATTAAGTTGGAATGGGAAAGAATTTTATTGATTTGCATATTGTCCAATCACCCTCCTTCAACAAAATAATCTATTTATAAATCTCAAAGAATTTCCCAACTTCAAGGTAAAAAATAGGAAATCGCAATTCCTATGCGGATATCTGTTATGTACCATATGCGAATATTTGCATCCATATTCGTATGCGGATATTAATATTCAGAAAATTTTCATCTGTAATCTGTATTCGTATTCGGATTTTAAAGTATCTGTATCCGTATCCGTATTCATGACTTTTCAAAATCCACATTCGAATCCATATCGTATCCAAGACGCGGATTTTACATCTGAATACACACTTTTTGTGGATATCTGTGAGTTATCCATATCTGTTTATACCCATAGTTGAGGCCCTATTGGCAATGGGTGGGGGTTGGGTTGGGCATGGAGGTTATTCGAAGGATCAAACCAAGTGGATTTAATTGTAGGATCTGACCTGTCCTATCGGGTTTGGACCTCAAAAGTGGATCCTACATTCATTCCTACTACAAATTTTAATTTAACTTAATTTAATTATTATTATATTTTATATATTTATTATTCAAAATCGACCAAAGACTCACATAGAAACTTTGTACGTCCGTCCTTCTGTCTTCATTCGAGAGAGCAACATCAATACCCTCCTTCTTTCTCTTTCAGTTTCCCTCCTTCTTCCACCTCTCCCCTTCTCCTTGACCGATCTGTCGACTTCTACCGACAATGGTGGTATACTATTATATTATATTATATTATATTATATTATATTATATTATATTATATATTATTATTATCATCAGAACCGACCGAAATGGAGGTTTTCTCCCGTAACTCATATAAAAACTTTGTCCGTTCGTCTTCATTTGAGAGAACAACATCAACCCCTCCTTCTTTCTATCTCAGTTCTACCTCCTTTTTCCTCCTCCTTCTCTGATCGATTGGTGGTTTTTCAACGATAATGATGGTATACTAGTTATTATTATTATCAAAACCGACCGAAAAGAGATTTTCTTCTGTCACACATATAGAAACCTTGTCCGCCCGTCCGTCTTCATCTAAGAAAGCAACATTAACCCCCTTCTCCTTCTTTCTCTCTCAGCTCCCTCTCCTTCCTCCTCTCCCCTCCTCCTCCTCGGACCGATCGGTCAGTTTTCCACTAACAATGGCGGTATACTAGTTATTATTATTATGAATTAGCTATTCATGCAGAAAGAAAACCAAATGAACTATACATGCATATTACTGGCGATCAATGTCAGTGGATGCAAGATGACTTTAATGACACCATATTCATCATTGATGAGTATAGCATAATTGGTAAAGCAATACTTGCCACTGTTGACATTCGGTGTCGGGATATATTTGCAAAAAATGAGCCTTTTGGGAATGTCACTATTGTGTCGGTTGGTGACATGCGTCAATTACATCTCGTATTTGACAGTCCATTATATGTTGAAGGCGAAAATCTAATGAAACAAAGTGGAGGAATTGCTTGTACCAGATTTTATAGGTGTGTTGTACTGTCTCAAATTTTTCGTCAAGCTGGTAGTGAAGAGGCTTTATTTTAGGAAAGATTACGAAGATTTAGTGATGAAACATCTATGGTTGAAGACTGACATTTGTTCCGAATTCGAGATTATTTGATTCAAACTGTTGAAGATAAGGGAAATTTCAAATATGCACTTCGAATATTTCCAACTGAAAAAACTGCTAATGAAATAACTGCAGCCGTTTAATTGATTTTGGAAAGCCGATTGCTTATGTACCTTCGAAAAAATAATTATGATACTTTTTTCAATGCTTTGTCAGATGATGCAAAGGGTATTGAGAAATTATTATGTGTATCAATTGGTGCCCGTGTCATGTTACGTGCAAATCTTGCCACATATAACGTCAATGGTGCGATGATTACTGTTGTAGATATTATCTATGCTTCTGGTTGCAAATCCCCAATTGACATATCCCTTGCAGTAATGATTGACTTTGATAATTATCACGGTGTTTGCTTTCATGAAGGCACCAACATAATACCAATCATGCCACAAACAGCCAATTGGAAAACATCAAGCGGAATCTCATGTCAAAGAATTGAACTACCCATTATCCTGTGTTAGGCTATAACAATACACAAAAGTCAGGGTCTTATCTTGATCGAGACGTGGTGGATATTTGTGATAGGAAAAGCCTTGAATTGATTTTTGTTGCATTAACTAGGACCAGGAAGTTGAGTGACTTGACATTTAATCCAATGTTCAATTTTGAAAGGCGCAGAAAATTGTAAAATGCAATGGTCTTAAAGGTTCGTTACAGGAGGAGGAACGCCTAAATCTCATGCAATCCATGCTTTGTTGAGTTTATCAAATCCTTTTCATTTATTTTTGTATATACTTGTGAATAACGTACGTAAATATCTACCATTCCAATTTTAATCTATTATGTTTCATTTTAAATATTTTGTATACTAATATTAATATTTTCTTAGCGGAGTTCGTATAAGCCGCACAAAATGATATGTTGGAGAATGAATGAACTGACCAAGGGAGCTATCTGTAAAAATGAAATTTTAGTCCATTGAGAATTTTGATTCATTTTCATTGTGAAGAACCAAAAAAAGGTAATATTCTTTTGTAAATGTTCAACATAGTATAACATATGAATCTAAGTATTGATAATTAACTGTCTTGTATTTGGTTGCGTCATAGGTTTTGATATCGCGGTAGACCTTCTTCTGGTAACTGCTCCTTCGTCCGCCAAACTCGGTCGGTCAGTCCCACCGTTTTGCCGTATTCTAGTTATTATTATATTCCCAAGTGAATTCATTTCTAGGATCCGACTTGTCGCCACCAAAATAAAATCCGAACACAGAGCAAACCCGACCAGACAGTGTCCCAATTAGCAGTAGGGGTGCGAACCGGGCGGGTCGGGCCGCCCGAAACTGGCCTGGGCTAGCCCGGGCAAACCGGGCCGCTGCCCGTCCTGGGCACGTCCCCAAACCCGGGGCATGCCCGAGTTTGGCCTAAGTGGCCCTCGGCCCGGCTGGGCCGGGGCGCACCCGGGCCGGCACATGCAACAGCTACTTTTGTAGTCGTTGCCAGGTTTGGGGGAGATTTGTAAATTGTTTTTTACAAAACCCCCCTAACGGCTATATTGGGCCAAAATGTAGCCGTTTGGAGGAGTTTTTGTAATTTTTTTTAAAACAAACCCCCCAACGGGTATATTGACCAAAAAAAAAATTTTGCAAAAAAAATTACATTTTAACTACTCATTCCTCTCTATAAATACCCACTCTTCCTCACTTCATTTCGTTAACAAAAAAATTCTCTAAAAATCTCTTAAAATTCTCTTAACCTCTAAAGTGCTCAAACTCTTAAGTTTCTCAAGTTCTCAAGTGATTAAGCTCCCTCAAGTTCTCTCAACCTACTCAAGTGCTCAAGCTCTCTCCACCTCTTCTCAAGTCCTCAAGTGATCAAGCATTCAAGCTCTCTCAATCTCTCCTCAAATTCCCAAGTGCTCAAGCTCTCACAATTTATAGAAATTTTTGATATTTATATTTTTGTCAATTTTATTTTAAAAATGGACTCACACTCTTCATCAGCAAGCACTAGCAATTCTTCTTCTTCTAAGTATAATGTTTTAGATTTAAATAGTCAAGAATTGTATGATTTGCATATGCCTTTACCGGACACTTCAATACTTTCGTTCACACAAACGGAAACACCATCCACAGATTTTATTTCTTCTTTTGAGCCACCTTCTAATCCACCTTCTGCTTCCACTGCCGAAGTTGCTTCCATGGAAGATGAAAAATCTGAGGTTTGAAAAATTTTTATAAAAGAAACTGTTAATGGAGTTAGGAAGGCTATATGCAAGATTTATCCTGATGTTTCTTATGCTTTTTCAAAAAAATAGTGGAACCAGCGCAACTAGGCATATTAGGGCTAAACATCTCCAGAATTAACCACGACAAACACAAATTTCTACTTTTGATGGCACACTAAATACTTTTAGTTATAATCATCAAAGAGGTAAAACTAATCTTACTAAATATTTAATTCAGGCTGAACAACCTTTTAGTTTTACTGAAAATGAACCATTTACAAATTTTATTAGAACTACTCATAATCCTAAATATGATCCGTTCTGTAAAGATACTATTAGAGCGGAAATGTTCAAGGTTGTTGAGGAAAGAAAACAATCTTTGATTGCTACTTCTTCTATGCCACAAAGAGTTGTACTTACTTTTGATTGTTGGGAGGTTCTTAACGACTTTCATTACATAGTTGTTACTGCACATTTTATGATTCTGACTAGCTTTTAAATAAAAGAATTATTGGTCTTAAAAAATTTCTTTTTGCTCATAATGGTTCTAATCTTAGTCAGACTATTATGAAAGTTGTTGGAGAATTTAGACTTGATTTAAAATTTTTCTATTTCAGTTGATAATGCTAGTAATAATATTGTTACAATTGAACTTTTAAAAAATCATTTTAGACCAGTTTTGAATGGAAAATTTTTTCATATTCGTTATGTACGTCACATTATTAACTTGTGTGTACAGAATGGTTTAAAATGTATAGATATTTATATTCAAAATTTAAGAAACACTATTTTATTTATTCGAAGTAGTGGCCCAAGAAGGCAAAACTTTAAACAATATTGTTCTAGCGTAGGCTTACCAATTAAAAGTTTACTTCAGGACATATAACATGTTGAGGAAAGCTATTCCTTATCAGACTGCAATAGATTTGTTTATTTCCACAGAATTGTCAGATATGTTAATTTTCGATAATGATTGAAAAATTATTGAAGTACTTTGTGAATTTTTTAAAAAATTTGAAAGAGTAACAAGATTATTTTCTGGGGTTTATTATCCCACAACTAATTTACTTTTTTATGAGTTAACGAGTTTACTGAAATTACTGAACTTTTTCATACACATCGACATGATTCTTTACTTGAAAATATTATTGAACTTATGAAAGAGAAATTCAATAAGTATTTTAAATATTTTCCTACTATATTTTATTTTGCTACGATTATGGATCCTCGAATAAAATTTGAAGGATGTAAATATTTACTTGAAAATTTTTATGAAAAATGAATTATCCTGATTGCTTCTTAGCATGGAATGATATTGAACTTTCTATAAATAATATGTATGATTTTTATGATTCTCAATTTGAAAATAAACAATCATTCCAACCGGCATCTTCATCTAGGCTTAAAAGTTCTTTATTACCTGGATTATTATCTGCATCTAAAAGATCAAGAAGCTCTGACTCATTGAATGAGCTTCATTATTATTTTACTCGTGCTGTAGCTCTTGAGATTGATGCAGACTCATGATTTGAAAATTTTGATATTTTGGTATAGTGAAAATCACAAGAATCGACATATCTTGTGCTTCCATCATGTCACGTGATTTATTAACTCCCTGTCTCTACTGTAACTTCAAAATCTCCTTTTATTACAGCTGGATGAGTGCTCAGTGATACGAGAAACCGCTTAGCGTCAGAAACTATCGAGATGAGTATCTGCAGGAATGATTGGCTCGTTGGAGAGACAATAAGCCAGAATAAAACAGTAGATGAAATCATGAAGACTCCCCAGAAGATGAGTGAACAAATGAAGATTTTTTGTATTTATATAATTATATTTGTATCAATTACTATCTATATAATACATGTTTAATTTTATCAATTTATATCGTTATACTTCAATTATTTATATTAATCTTTTGTATTTGTATCAATTTATCCAATTTATTGGATTGTTAATAAAAAATTTATATATGCATTTTACAACTTGTATCAAATTTGTCCACATTTGAGTGTTTATTAAATTTTTTTGAAAATTTTAGAATTTTTTAGATTTTTAAAATGTTTTTTGAATTTTTTTCATTTTTTTTCAAAATTATATAAAAAAATTTCTAACCCGGGCTGGGCCGGTATGATCTGGCCCATCCTTGGCCTGGTGCCCAGGCGGTGCCCAGGCGTACAATATGGACACTGGGCCTGGGCTGGGTCGGGCAGCGGGCCGCCCGGGCAAGACGGACGGGCACGGGCCAGTCTCGGCCCGAGCCGCAGCCCGCCGGAAAGGGAACGGGCCTGGTCCATTCGGCCCGTTTCGCACCCCTTTAGGCAGCCCTGGATCAAAGAAATCCGTGTTACAGGGCGGGGGCCTCGAGACGCGAAAAGGAGGAGGAAGAAATGCTAGCAAAATCAATCGGCTCTCAGGCAACCAGATCTAGGTTCAATATTCTCCGCTGCTACTACGATCGCAAACGATCCGTATGTTCCCATTTTATCAATGGCGGCAGCAGCAGAAGCAGCAAGAGCAAGAGAGTAGTGGACATGGCTTCCGCAGACGGCGAACTTCGGGTGTTCATGGTGGCCGGGGAGGTCTCCGGCGACTCCATCGGTTCTCGCCTCATGGCGTCTCTCAAAACCTTTCCCCCTTGCCCGTCCGCTTCGCCGGAGTCGGAGGGTTTGTTCTCTCCCCCTTATTTTGCATATTATTATTGCTTTAAATTAGTATGCTGTTTAAAATTGCATCACATTCCGTATGAGCTTTCAGGCAATCAGTCTTTTCACGAGTAATTTCCCACAAAGGATAAATTTTGCTTCTATATTTGTCAAAAACAGAAGAACTGAAGGTGTATGTTAGGGTAATTATTTTAAGTTTAGGTTTTTTTTAAGAATACCCCCCTGCATATTTTAATATACCTCCCTACTATCTTTAATATTTTTTTATAACCCCATGAAACTTTAAATTATTCAAATATCCTACAAGATGACTGAAAATACCCTCCCTCTTCATTTTCATTCCTCGTTCTAACACTCCCCTTGTTTTGACCACAGTTAGCAAAAGTCTTTTATTGTTATTATTTTCAGAATAACATGTTTTCACATCTCTATGTTTAAAGCTTCATTTAACCTATATGTATTATCAAATTAAGTTTTAACAAATATCTATTAAACACAGATTTATGGTGTTATTTTTACCTCTGTCCTTTTGGAAGTAAATCATTATAAACACGATTCACTAAGTATATAAACTTTTAAAATTGTCATTAGTTTTTTCATATTTTAAAGACGTTTTTTTTCCGTACGAAACACAAATATTTCCCGTTCTATTCTTGTGCCGTATCCTGATTTTCTAAACTATATCTACCTTAAAAAGTAAAATTTTTAGGGAGTAAAACATTTTTTTTTGGTTTACTAGATATACCTTAAAATAAACATTCTACTTTTGTTTTGGCCATAGTTAGCAAAAATCCATTTAAACTCTTCTTTTTTGTTTTCCAAAAAATAACGTGTCTTCACACCTCTACGTTTAGACTTTGTTTAAAACTTTATTCAAAATAACACGTTTTTGCATCTCTATGTTTAAAATGCCATTTACCCAATACACGTGTATCTAACATATAATATTTTACACACAGATTTGTGGTGTGATTTTACATTTGCCTTGTAAGAAATAAATCGTTTTAAACACAATTTAATAAATTATTTGATTTTAAAGTTTCCATTAGTTTTCCATACTTTTAGATACATTTTTTTGCTTGGAACTACTAAACAAAAATATTTCCTTTTCTATTTTTTTTGCCATATCCCAATTTCCTAAACTATGATTTTGACATAAGTCCAGTATTTTTGTCATTTTGAGGGTTGTTTGGAACACCTATAAATTTTCAAGGGGTTTTATAAAAAAGAAATTCCTTTTGGAACCTATGTTTTGGACAACTCTCTAGGACAGCTGATGTGGCAGAAATTATTATGACCTTTTATTTTTCTAAATTGGACAATTGAATAAGACAATGTGTGCCTTGAGTTTCAGTTCAACAAAAAATATGCGAGTTATGGAAAGAAACATGAGTATGAAAGCAAACACACAACACATGGTATTCAAAACACGTCAATGTTTGGCTTCATAAACTTCTGAAATGGAGTGCATACAATTACAAACGCTACCTGGGAATTATCTAACTTCTATCAATTGGACAATTATACGTTCACCCATACATTTCCATTGGAGCAACATCCATAAATACAAGTAAATAACACAAGCTCATCAAAATAACTAAAATAGGAACCAGGGATAATAAAGAGGAAAGGGGTAGAAGAATATAAGAAACTGAAACAACCAAGAGAAGCGGGGTCAGGGATCTGACCCACGAGTCAAGTATAGTTGGGCCAGAGGAAGAGAGCCCTTTACCAGGTTGCTTGATCACCCACCCGTGCTCCTACTTCTAGCTAGTAATGCGATCTAAGAATCTGAAGATGGTCTTGGCAACGGTTGTATGGAGTGCGTTTTGTTTTCCATTGTTTCCATCCTATTATAAGCGTCCTCAGCAACTGCTGTATAATCAGTGTTCTAAATGGCGGCCACAGCGGCTACATTGGCTGGCAAAAATTATCGGAGGTGGGGATATATCGGGGATATTTTCAAAAATCGGATGTCAAAATCGGACTGTAAATGTACTTATCTTCTTGTCTTAAATAGCATCTCAATAAGACAATAAATGCATAAATTATATAAATCTACATAAAACATCATATTTATATGTTTAAGATATACTTAATTTGATAACTTGCATTAAGCCTATGAATCCGTAATAACTATCCAAGTGTAGAATCTTCAAAAATGCCACATTGTCACATCACTCGAATTACCCAAATACCTAACCTAGAAATTGGGTGTAAAATGCTATATCGGTTCCAAAATCAAATTCGGCCGATATATCGGGTCCATGCCTATTTATCGGCGATTTTGGATGAAAAACGCTATATCGGTTTGGATGTGCCAAATCATTACGGTTAGGTGCCGTAAACGCAATATCGGCGCAATATCGGGGTTATATCAGGGATATTTAGAACACTGTGTATAATCCCTCATTTTTTGTACTTTAGGCCACGTTCTTCTTCCTTTTCAGATGATTAGGCCGGCCTTCTCGGGTTAACCCGCTTCTATCACCAATCTTGAGTTCGGTGATATTTCCTGCAATATCAAGTATCTCACTTCGGAAACACTCATATGTTCCCAGTCGATTGAGTTTGACACATCTTAAATTTTCCGCAAATAGACAATCAGGGACAATTTTGGAATTATGACACAACAGAGCATCTTTTCTTTCTTCTTCCTGTTGGATCCAAAAAGGGACCATAGAACAACAAAGCTTGATGGCTTTAGATCTATTCTTTTGAAGTCCACCATGGTATTGGGGTAAAACAATGTTTAAAATAACGATAACGTAATGATAACGTTTTTCTTCTGTTATGTTAACATAAGTTATAACGTAACGCATAACGTAGGTTACGCGATTTAATATTTATTTAATAAAAATAAATATATATACTATATTTAAGAATTTTTATAAATAGGAAAATAATTTTAAAAAAACTAAAAAATATCAAAACAATATATAACACATTATAGCAAGTCTCACAATAATTTTTAGTATCACAACAAATTTTCATATTCACAAGTTATAATTCACAATTCCATCTCCACAAGCAACAATATGATCCACATATTTCATTATAATTCATAACTTTTAGCCATGCTATTCAATGTACACAAAGATTCATAATTCAATTTACAATAATTTGTAAATCAATTATAATTCATAATTTTTTAGTCATGCTATTCATTATAATTCATAATTCAATTTACAATATGTTATTCAATTATACCCCAGTGTCATTCACTCTCTCTTATATTTTACTCTCGATCTCTCTCTGCTCTCTCCTCTATCACTCTCTATGCTCTCTCTCCCTCCGATCTCTCTCTTTGCTCTCTCCCCCTCCCGATCTCTCTCTGCTTTCTCTCCCGATCT
>JAVJIF010013703.1:0-67554 GCA_038442645.1 Agave tequilana
CGTGTTGACACTTAAAAAAGACAAGATTCTCATTGGTCCGAGGAACGATGGTCTAAACTTGTTGAATTTACAAAAGACAAGGGACAGACGAGCTGAAGACCAGTTTTTCCACCCAACTCCAAGGGACAGGAAGCGGTTTGGACTCCACTGATCCAGCAAGCAGAACAGTAAACCCGGATTGTTTCTAAACAGACCTCAGCGGTCTAAAATGCTAGCATTTAGCATTACATTAGCCCAAGGAGATAGCCTCGCTTGAGAGGCTAGCATCATCTAGAGCATCGCCAGGAAGCTAACTGATAGCTTCGCCGAAAAGCCCTTTTTCGGACTTCGCCAGGAATTGCCTCTAGCTCCGCTAATGAGCTTCAAGCGGGCAGCTCCGCCATCAGCCTGCTATGGTCAACCTTTGACTAATCAAATCTCCTGATAAGATCGGATTCAATCTAATCAAATCCAATCAGGATTCAATATGGCAGGTGATTGCCACAATCTCTTGACTCTCTTGAAACGAGTAAGTGGATCAAGGAGAATCAATCAACGATATGGAAAGATCATAACACATCGGAAAGATCAACCGACTTGCCATTTTCTAGCTCCCGGAAGCTATTATAGCCTCGCAGCAAGGCTACTTTCCAGATTCAAACAGATTCGGTTCAATCTGTTTTCTATATCTTCAAAGGGGACGATTATACCCTTACTTTCCCTATAATAGCCCGTCAGGGGCACAAGAGAGAGGATGGCACAGGAGAGAGAAGACTCCACAAGCAGAGACTTCTTCATAACGCATCGTGCGTTCTCTAATTCAGAGACCTTCCAAGAGAAATACTTCTCTTTTCAGGGTGGTGATACCCTAACAACACTCTTTTCCTCAAGGGATCTCCGGAACCAGGCGAGAAGGAATTCCTCACAGAAGTGGTTTTGAGAGTAGTCAGAGGGGTTCTACCATCCTCTATTCTCTGATTCCCGGAACCAGGCGAGAAGGGAATCTCATCGCTCGCATCGTCAAAGGACAAAGTGGTCGCGCGCTGACCAGACTCCTATCGGCACATTTTTCCAGAATCTCGAGGAGATCTACTTGTAATCTTTTTAAGAATACTTGTAATTAGCTCCTCAACTTTTTTATTTGTAAGTTTTCCCCCTTTGCAAACATAATGAAAACAAGATGGCGACTCCGCTGGGGACTGTATTCTCCTCTGCTGAGAATCAAGTGTCGCAATGCGACGAACAGACCTTCGGTCTATCTCTGAATTCAGAAAAGCCGGTGCAGCCAGATCTTCTCTGGCTAAATCTTCAAGCAGTCTCTGCGGAGACGGAAAAGGTTCTCTGCAAACCTGCCGCAGTTCTCTGGCTCAACAAGGAAACATGCCCGCGGCCCAGATCCTGCACTTTTGAGAACCTTGTTATCCAGATCGATCAAGAAGATTTAAAGAAGTCCTCTCTGGGGGTGGCCTGATGCTTCGAGCACGGAAGCACGGGAAGGTCTTCATGACAAGGTTTCAAATCAGAAACCAGAGGCAGAATTTTTGCCAACACCCCGCAGCCCCGCTTGTGGCTATTCAGGTTCCTTGCGAACCTATGCATCCTCTGCCAAACGGATATGGAGGCCTAAACAGAGGTCCTCTGCTGAAACTTCAGGCGTAGCCACGCCAGATCCGCGCCTCTCTTATGAAAAAAGGCAAGATGCCCGCCTGCGCCAACAATGCTCTGCCAACCATAGTCAAGACGGCGATCATACCGTCGCCTAGAGCAGCAATGCCTACTGCTAGCCCTGTCTTCACAAGCAAGGCTATTTTACCTCGGCATACTCATCGGGTTTCAAGCCGCGAGGCTTAGAACCAGAGCACTATGCGGTGCTGATCCTTTCCGCAGGAATAAGGGGAACGACGCGTTGTCCCTATACCAGATTGTTCAGGCCCCTACAGGGCGACCTGCGAGAATTCTGGCGGACAAGCGGAGATTGAAGCATTTCCAGACTACTTCCTCCTGCTTCGACGATGTGACTGCCAATTGGTGATGGTCCATTCTATACAGTGTCGGTTACGACCGACCCTCGCCACTGCTCCATATCGGCGATCAGTTTTTGATCGACTGTCTGCGCGCGTCCCGATGAGGCATCCCAAAGGAGCGTGCCACCGGATCCAGCCTCTGCATCCGTCAACATGACCGGAAGGGGGCGGGAGCTTGCGCGGAAGAAGTCAAGCCTCTGACGACACCCATTTCGGCTCCCCAGATCCAATTATAGCCCGGGCTTAGGTGAAGTCTTGGTGCGCGAAGAAGGTGTTTTCCGAAGCACCAGATCCAGGGTGGCGATACCCTATATTATGAGCAGCCTTCCTCCTCGACGGTCCCAACCGTGCCACAACTCAGGCGGTCACCCCAATCATCCGATGGAGAATATGAATACAACGGGGATGGCTCTTCAGCAACAGTCAGTTCGGTGCGAACGGACAAAGCATCGGTCATATGGCCGAGAACGCCAATGACGACCTTCGTCGCGTTTGGAAGCTCAGGAGCAGACCTCTAGAATTCAGCAAGAGGCCCTGGACAATATTCAACAGATGCTCCTCAGCTCCTCAGCAACCGGAATGATGACACCGGGAGCAATCATGACGAGGAGGGACACCTCAGCAATGATCCGCCCAAGACGGAGAAATCTAAGGAGGAGGCACTTCCCTGGATGCCGAAGTCCTTAAAGGCCTTCAAGCTCAAATCGCATCCCTAGCTCAGAGGGATGAATTAAAGAAGTAGGGGCATCCGTCCTTATCCGCTGGAGTGGGATTCGGTGCCATATCCGCCAAAGTTCAAACCACCAACGTTGCACACGTATGATGGTAAGAGCTCGCCCAATCAGCACATCTACTATTTCGGTCCCAGACCGGTAATGTTCTAAACAACGACGCCATCATGGCTAGGTTGTTCATCGGCACCTTGAAAGGGGTGGCGCATTCGACTGGTTCCGAAGCTTCCTCAGGACTCTATCAATTCCTGGAATCGACCTGGAAACTCTGGTTCCTCTCTCGCTTCTATGAGGATGATACCGAAGTGACCATGGACAGCTCCTTTCCACTGTACAGAGGAAAGGCGAATCTGTCCGTGAATACATTGAGCGATTCAGAAATCTATCTCTGATGTGCCCGGCAGGGATGCATTACCCATGCTCTTACAGACATGCAGGCACAACTTCTCGGATCACGTAGAAGTTCGCATGGGGGCTGTCAAGGCCCACACTTGGAAGGACTGGTCGAACCAGCTGAGATAAGCCGAAAAATCGGCTAAAAAAGTTCGAGTCATCCGCCCCTAGAAGCAAATGGGGCGCGAACAACAAAGGGCGCAGCGATCTCCCGCAGTCCTCCCAAGCTAAGGGAAGGAAATTATGTTCCGTCGAGCTGACCGGGGACATGCAGTCAAAGGCCAAGAAGAGCAGCTTCAACAATCAGGAGCCCAAGTTCCCTCCTAAACAGTACTCCTTCAGAGACGACCAGGTGGTCACGATATTCCATCTGCTCCACAAAGGGAATAAGATGAGTTGCCAGATGCTCGACGCCCTGATGAGATAGGGCGCACAAACGACCCTAAGTACTGCCTCTACCACAGGATGATCCACCATCCTACTGACAAGTGCTATGTTCTCAGGATAGAATTCAAGCCTTGTCGACGCCGGAGTCCTCACACTGAAGACGGAGCAGAAGAAAGTCACTGCCTATATGGTGACTATTGAGTTCGGCACTGCCCAGAAGGTCATGGTTCCCGACGGGACTATTCAGCCCGCGCCACGGCTAGAAGTCAAGCATCCTTCAGCCATGACTCATACAACAAGGCTCGTCCCTTTGACATTGGAGACAGGGGAAGTTATGTGGATCACCCTGACCTCGTCCAAGACGTACAGCGGACGTCGAAGGACTCCAGCAAAAAGGGCAAGTCCTGCATGTCATCTCTGTCCTGCCAGATGATGGTAATCTTACTTCGCTTCCCTCAGCGATTCAGAAGAAGAGAAGCATGCCTGTACAGCGCAGGCAGATGCGCCTCAACAGATGGGCACCCGGTCTGGAAAGTCATACCTAAGGCAGTATGACAGAACTACTGACGAGATACAGCAACAAACGGCGTCAGTACCAATGCGCCGACATCCACTCCAATTCCAGCCAAGGGAAGGAAAAACCTAAGGAGGTGCGATTCGACCACGTGCTGAAGAAACCGCCAAGCAAGGGCTAGCCACGCCCTTTCGCTTTTGATATATTGGCCCACTTAGCCAATATCCCGGCTCGTATCACAATACACGAGCTTCTTCGTCTCTCTAAAGAGACAAGAGAGGCACTCAGAGATGCCTAGCCAACTCAGAGTCCTTTCTGACATACATGCCTGAGATTCCTGGTGATGAGATGCGGCTTTCCTGCTCAGAGTGCCATCATGCACAGTCAAAGGTACCTGCCATTACCTCACGGCGGAAGATATGCTTCTCAAAGCCAACAAGCATGATCGACCTCTGTACTATACCGGGTATACTCGGTTCCACATGCATTGAAAGAGTACAAGTCGATCCGGGGTCTGCACTCAGCATCATCCCCAAAAGACTCCTCTATTTCCTCGGCATACCATTGTACAGGTTGTCCGCACCACCACTACAATATATGGTTTCAACGCCGGGAGCAGCCATCCGCTTGGAAGATTCGGCTTCGCTGCAGAATCGGAAGCCTGAAGTCAGAAGTGACATGCTTGTCATTGACGCGACACATCATAACAACCTGCTACTGGGACGCCATGGATCCATGCCAACTGGATCGTTCCATCCACTCTCCATCAGTGCTTCAAGTATGTTGAGGATGATGCGCAGTACGAACTGTCTTCGCTGAGAAGCAGCCCTTCAAGGGGGTGGAAAACTATTTCACAGATGCTCTCCTATATCAAGAGGCTAGTGGAACGCCGGGAGAACCATTGCCAGACAGTGATGGAAGTGCAATGAGGCGGATTCGGAATCTGAAACGGGCATGCCGGCCATTCTGATTGGCGAGCCATTGTAGCATGCTTTAATGATCCCCGATGTAAGATCCCTTCTGATGAGGAAGGCGAATGGATAATTAATGATAATTTTCTTTTGATTATCCTGCGAGCATTGAGTCGATCAAATCCATTATGGATGGCTCTCTTCATATGCCCGTACATGAGTCGAGTGTGGCTAGTACATCCGTGGAAGCCATAGAAGGCCACGCTGGTAGTCCCTCCGTCCAAGCAAGGTCAGTCGCCGATAATCTTCGGCAAGTTTCGGCCGGGAGATCCTCAACTACAGACTCAAGCTCAGAGTCGGATGCTCCACAGTTCTTTCATTACGCGCCATCAGCGCGCCATATCATGAAGAAGATGGGTTACAACCTGAAGCAGGGAGCGGGCCTAAACTTCGGAAAAGGAAGACGCAGCTTGATGCGTAACTCCGTCCCAAGAGGGAAACCTGCAAATTACTATGATAGTACGCGCAGGGGGTTGGGTTATGTTACACCCACATCATCAACAACGGTTCAGGACAAAAGCGATGGATCGATCCCATCACAGTCGGCCTCATCCTCCGAATGGGACTCTGATGTCAGCATAGGAAGATATTCGAAAGCCTCATGACTTCAAGCAGTCAGTTGGAACCCGCAGAGGTTGCCAATGAGGAATCATGGGCCCAGCAATTAAGTCTCCAATGGGAAAAGCGGTTTGAGCTGCGCGAGCCGCCTACCGAAGACAAGGTGATCCAGGTCAACTTGGGTAGTCAAGATCACCCCAAGCCTATTTTCATAAGTGAAAGCTTATCACTCATCGAAAAGGAAAAGAACTGATAATACTCATAAAAGAGTATATAGATGTTTTCGCCTGGAGCTATGAAGACATGCCCGGACTTGATCCACAGGTCGCTATGCACCGTCTAAACATCAAGCCCGACGTTAAGCCAGTCAAGCAGCAACACGTCGGTTCCCGCCCAAACATCATGGAGGCTATTGAAGCCGAAGTTCATAAGCTCATTGCTTGTGGCTTCATCCGGGAGGAACAACATCCAGATTGGGTGGCTAACATAGTCCCCGTCCTCAAGAAGAATGGGAAAATACGAATCTGCATCGACTACCGTGATCTCAATACGGCCTGTCCCAAAGATGAATTCCCATTGCCGATCACCGATGTCATGATCGACAACACATGCGGATTCGAGAGGATGTCTTTCATGACGGCTTCTCAGGGTACAACCAGGTCAAGATGTATCCTGATGACGAGAAGCATACTTCTTTCCGAACGCCATTGGGGGTATACTGCTACACTGTAATGCCCTTCGGACTGAAGAACGCCGGAGCACCTACCAGCGGGCAATGAGCATGATCTTCCGCGATCATCTCCGGAAGACGGTGGAGTGCTATGTTGACGACATTGCTGTCAAAAGTCGCCGCAAAGATGAACATCTTCGCGATCTAAGGACGATTTTCAATATAATGCGGGCTCATTCAGTTGAAAATGAACCCGACAAATCCTTTTTAGGAGTATCCAGCGGCAAATTCCTTGGGTTCATCATCACATCAAAAGGGATCCACTTGGACCCGGACAAAGTCAAAGCCATCCAGGACATGCATCCACCCACAAACCTCAAAGAGCTCAGAGGCTTGCAAGGCAGGTTAGCTTACATCAGAAGATTCATTGCAAATCTTTCAGGCCGCTGCCAGCCATTCACCCGACTCATGAAGAAGGGTACTGCCTTCATATGGGATCAAGCTTGCCAAGAAGCTTATGAAGACATTAAGAGGTATCTCACCCACCTCCGGTCTTAGTGGCCCCTACATCAGGGAAACCATTCCTGCTTTATGTAAAAGCATTGGACTATTCCCTCGGCGCTCTCCTCGCCCAGAAGGACGACATGGCCATGAGCAAGCCATTTATTATTTGAGCAGAACTCTCATAGGAGCGGAATCTCGGTACAATCCTATTGAGAAGGAGTGTTTAGCTCTCGTCTTCGCTGTCCAGAAGACTCGACATTATTTGGTTGGCCAACATACATGTCATCTCCAGGGTGAACCCTTTACGTCTTCTCATGACGAAGCCAGGGTCGTTGAACTCAAGATTGGCTAAATGGGCACTGCTATTGTCCCAATACGACATAACCTTTACCCCTCAAAAGGCGGTTAAAGGTCAAGCCCTTGCAGAGTTCTTGGCTGCGCATCCAGTTCCGGAACATTCAAAACTTCACGAAGACATCCCTGATGAGGTCTTCGAGTCTAATGCAACCTCAGCAAAGGAAGTGTGGCAGATGTTCTTCGACGGAGCATCGCGGATGGGCCCTAAAGGCAAGATTATTGCCGGAGTGGGGGTTGTGTTCATCTCCCCACAGGATCATATCCTTCCCAGGGCATTCTCCTTGACAGAGTCATGCTCTAACAATGTAGCGGAATACAATGCTCTGCTCATCGGTCTCCAGCTCGCCCATGGAATGGGGGTACGCTATCTTGAAGTTTATGGCGATTCAAAGCTGATCATCAGTCAAGTCAAAGGCGAATATGAAGTCCGCCATGAGGACTTGGTGCCTTATTATCATACAGCATCGAATTGGCTAGCTTATTTGAAGGTTTCTACATCGGGCATGTGTCCCGATCTCAAAATACCAAGGCGGATGCTCTCGCTGCATTAGCGACAACGCTAGCCTTGCCAGCCGATACCGAGTATCACCTCACAGTCGCAACCCGGCATCTCGTATGCTCCAAGCATATGCTAAGGATCCAAGAGGTCCATAATATCTCCGTGGATCTTGAGCCGAGGGATTGGCGCTTCCCCCATTGACTACGCTCTGCACGGTCTGCTTCCAGACGATCCCAAAGAAGCGGCGTCCATCAGACGAAGGTCGCTCCGTTTCTACTATGATCCCACTTTGAAGACACTCTACCGTCGTTCATATGACGGTGTCCTCCTCCGTTGCCTTTCCCATTCAGAGGCACAGGAAGTGCTTAAAGAAGCACATGATGGCATTTGCGGAGCTCACCAGCCGGGTCCAAAGCTTAAAGACAGGTTGCACAGACTTGGGTACTACTGGCCGACCATGATGGCCGATGCCACCCAATATGCACGAAGGTGTAAGGCGTGCCAGGTCCATGCAGACTTCATACACCAACCTTCGGAGTTGCTCCACCCTACTGTTGCTTCATGGCCATTTGAAGCATGGGGAATCGATGTTGTAGGGCCAATCAGTCCCTCTTCGGCAAGAGGTCATCGGTTTATCCTCGCAATAACCGACTACTTCTCAAAATGGGCAGAGGCCATACCGTTGACCGAAGTCAAAACCTCCAATCTGGTTAGCTTCATCAAACACCACGTCATCCATCGATTTGGTGTTCCCAGGCGGATCATCCACGACAATGGTCCTCAATTCATAAGCCAAGGATTCTATCGGTTCTGCGATAAATACCGAATTCAGAATGTGGCTTCAACAGCTTACAATCCTGCCGCCAATGGCTTAGCAGAAGCATTCAACAAGACAATCATCAAGCTGCTCAAGAAGTTTGTCTCCTCGAACAAGCGAGATTGGGACGAAAAGCTCGGTGAATGCCTTGGGGCCTACCGGACCACGATCCGGACACCGACAGGCAATACGCCTTTCTCCCTGGTATATGGGTGCGAAGCGGTCATCCCATTGGAAATCCAGGTGCCATCATTGCGAGTAGCCCTGACTACTAAAATGACATCAGAAGACAATGATCGCCTGCGTCTTCAAGAGCTCGAAGCCCTAGACGAGAAGCGGCTGCAAGCTCAGCAACACATCGAGCCATATCAGGCTCGTGTCAAAAGCCTTCAATAAGAAGGTCAAGCAGAGAATCTTCCATAAAGGAGACCTGGTCTTAGCCGTCAGACGGACCGATGATTATGACGCACAAGACCAAAGGCAAATTTCAGCCTAAATGGGAAGGACCGTTTGTAATAGAGACAGTCTATTCAAACGGGGCATACCGCCTTATGAATGCAGATGGCGACCTCCTCATGATGCCAATCAATGGCAAATTCTTAAAGAAATACTATCCTTAATCAAGGATCTTGCTCTCGATCAAGTTAACATTACACCCCTGATCGAGATCCGCGCGTCCGGAATGCGCACAAAGAGAGCCTCTCTCTTTCTCCAAGCATATCAACCTGCTGGTAGCTGGGGGTTTGCTTAAAATCCCAAGGGACCTGCTCCCATTTGATTCCCTCTCCAAAATCACTACCAATTCTCATCCATAGAATGGTAGGATCACATATATATTCCGCTGTTACGTTAACATTAACCTATGACAGCAGCCCTCTCATTTCTCCTCGTGAGAACGAGATCTCCAAAGTCACTTACCAATTCTCATCCATAGAATGGTAGGACCACATATATATCTCGCTGTTACGTTAACATCAAACCTATGACAGTGATTCCCTCGTTTCTCCCCGTGAAAACGAGACTTTTCCCAAACTCCATTGCAATTTTGAGCTTGGTGGCTTCTCAACCAGTTACGTCATTGCGACCTCTGAACTGGCAGATAGCCAAGTTTCATCTACCATTGAGCTTAGTGACGTCTAAATTGGTTATGTCATTGCGACCTCTGAACCAGCAGACAGCTAAGTCTCGATCCCGAGCCCTGTTGACATTTACAAAGACAGGTCTCGATACTCGTTGACATTTACAAAAGACGAGTATCACCTATTGATTGCAGCTTGGTGGCTTCTCAACCAGTTACGTCATTGCGACCTCTGAACTGACAGATAGCCAAGTTTCATCTACCATTGAGCTTAGTGGCGTCTAAATTGGTTATGTCATTGCGACCTCTGAACCAGCAGACAGCTAAGTCTCGGTCTCGATACTCGTTGACATTTACAAAAGACGAGTATCACCTATTGATTGCAGCTTGGTGGCTTCTCAACCAGTTACGTCATTGCGACCTCTGAACTGGCAGATAGCCAAGTTTCATCTACCATTGAGCTTAGTGACGTCTAAATTGGTTATGTCATTGCGACCTCTGAACCAGCAGACAGCTAAGTCTCGATCCCGAGCCCTGTTGACATTTACAAAAGAAGGTCTCGATACTCGTTGACATTTACAAAAGACGAGTATCACCTATTGATTGCAGCTTGGTGGCTTCTCAACCAGTTACGTCATTGCGACCTCTGAACTGACAGATAGCCAAGTTTCATCTACCATTGAGCTTAGTGGCGTCTAAATTGGTTATGTCATTGCGACCTCTGAACCAGCAGACAGCTAAGTCTCGGTCTCGATACTCGTTGACATTTACAAAAGACGAGTATCACCTATTGATTGCAGCTTGGTGGCTTCTCAACCAGTTACGTCATTGCGACCTCTGAACTGGCAGATAGCCAAGTTTCATCTACCATTGAGCTTAGTGACGTCTAAATTGGTTATGTCATTGCGACCTCTGAACCAGCAGACAGCTAAGTCTCGATCCCGAGCCCTGTTGACATTTACAAAAGACAGGTCTCGACACTCGTTGACATTTACAAAGACGAGTATCACCTATTGATTGAAGCTTGGTGGCTTCTCGACCAGTTACGTCATTGCGACCTCTGAACTGGCAGATAGCCAAGTTTCATCTACCATTGAGCCTAGTGGCGTCTCAAATTGGTCATGTCATTGCGACCCCTGAACCAGCTGACAGCTAAGTCTCAATCTCGATGCTTGCTGACATTTACAAAAGGCAAGTATCTCCCTTCCTTTCAAGCCCCGCAAAGGGCTAACCTCGAGACTGGCAACGTCCCATTCGGTTATGTTACTGCAACCTCTGAACCAACAGGCAGTCATGTCTCATTATCTAAGCAACAGACGACAAAAGAAAAATTTTCTATTAAATCCAAAGGATGGGATACATGGAGGAGCCTATAGGCGTACATGATAAGATCGGATCCGATCTCCGAGCGAAGCTAGCCGCGTCCTCCTGTCATCTTCAGCCTGGGCCAGCGCCTGTGATCTTAGCTCTGCCTCATCGAAGTCCACCGCCTGAGCCAGACGAGCCTCGGTCTCCGCCAAAGTCGCCCTCTGTGATGACTTCCGCTCCGCCAGTTCCTCACTTCGAGCCCTGAGCTGCTTAAGCCGCGCAGACTCTTCATGACGCATCTGTGTAGCCTTCGACAAGAGGAGATTTGCCTTTCGGATCATCTCTTCAGCCCTCTTGATCTTATCTTCAGCGTCAAAAAGAGCACTGTTGGAAGCATCAATTGCACTCCCAACCTCTGCTTCCTCTGCCTCCAAGGACCTCAAGTCAGAGGAGATAGCCTCAACAGCCTCTTGGGCAGCGAGCTGAGCCTCGCGCTTCTGGGCGACAAGACTTGCGAGCCGTTCATCAGCCAAAGACGCTGCGTCGGAACGATGGAAATGGCGCCATTCCTCCACGTCCTTCTCAAGGTCATCTACCAGGAGCTCCAGAGCAGTAGCTTGATGGTACCCCTCAAAGTCCCGGATACACTCAATGCCACGGGAGAGAACCATCTTCAGCTTCGAAAATGGCACAGGCGAGCCTTCAAGACTAGACCGATAGTCTGCTCCAAACTATTATAGAAGCTGTCGACCAGATTACCGATAAAGTCATTCTCAGCTTCATCAACCCTTGAGACAACCTCGGAGCAATCTACCAACCTAGTCGACACCACCGCGGAAGAAGAAGCGGGAACATCGACAGCAGCAGGGCAAGCCAAAGGTGACCTCGGCGGAGTCCTCAGCGACACCAGCACGCCAGCCACCGCGGAGGTAGGACTGGCAACCACCTCCTGAGCAGCAGGCTCAACTCCAGCGTCGGGGAGGTAGGGCTCACAATCACCCTCAATGCCGTATTCGGCAAGACAGTCTGCACCCCACTCGTTGATATGACTGGAAGTGGGGGTACCTCCGGGACTGCCGCCTCTTCAACCTCAGGGCCCTCCGCTGATTTGGGCTGATAAAAAGGCAGGTCGCCATACAGCGCGTCTAACACAGCAGCGTCTGCCCCGGTCGAAGCGCTCATATCGCCCTTTGACCCTCCAGGAAAACCCTCCGCCTCTTGCCAAGCTGATGCACCTTGGGGACGAATACCTGCAACAAAACCAGGTCAAAAAGGAGGACGCAACAAATAGGCGAGGACCAAGAGATCTTAGTCTTACCGAAGGCCGATGTCACCTCGTCAGCCGCATCAGAATCCAAGGGTCCCATCGGAAAGTTCTTACCAGACTCAACGCGGATAGCCGGCCCACTCGCCGATTCCTCCGCAGACCACCCGGCAGAGCTGGATGCCATAAGACTTCCTCTAGAAGCCTCGACGCCCGAAGGGCCAATATCGGCCGCATGATCCCCAGACTCCTCCGAGCGAGCAAAGGAACCAGCTGCACTTCCATAAGTAAACAGGGGATCGTAGTGCTCCCCTTGCCCTCCAATTGCCTCAGCTCCTGCAACAAAAAGCAAATGATGAGTTATTTAAAGTGCGCTGAAGGCATATTAGATGGGAGCCAATCTTACCAGTAGTCGGTTCAGCAACCGACGGCTCAGCCACTAATGGAGCAGCAGAAGGAGGCGCAGCAGAGGGCTCACCCTCTACCACAATTGTAGGAGCATGACGACGGGGCCTCTTCGCCGACGACTTCCTACGGGATCCACTCCCACGCTTCCTTTTGAAGTGGACCTCAGAGTCCTCTTCCTCCACTTCTTCCACATGCTGTGGGGGAGCTGCTCCCACTACACCAGACCCGGCTTCACGAGCACCAGCTTCGTGGGCATCAGCCCTTGTCTCTGCCTCAAAGCGAGGGCTCCCGCGCATCAGAAGCCTCGCTGTCATCTATAGCGATGAACTCCTCTATGCCAGGAACACGGACTCGTTTGCCCTCCATCTTATCAGAAGCCTTCTGCCTCATCCGATGAGAAATTAACCTCACACCCGAACGGTTGACGTTAAACCTAGCAGGTGTGGAGTTCGAAGCCGCATACCATTGGCAGAAACACAGGGTCGTCCAAAGGCCGGGATCCCTCAGCGGCGTGCGTAGCCATGCTCCAGTTTCATCCGCGGTAAAGAACCGCCAAGCACGAGCCCCATCAATGAGGCTCCCCATGAAAGCCAGGTCCGGATTGGGGTTGCCCACATACAACTGGTCATACCCAAATTGGCGGGCAAATCGGCTCGGGACGTAGGGCTCCAGGTAGCAGGTATCCCCACTCCTGTACAACAAATGCGAGGGCCGGATACAGACCAGCCTCGAAAACACCCCGACTCATGGGAGACCGACCTGACTCCACATCATGGAATTCCTCGTTATATCCTGCACCCTGCAGGCGAGGAAAACAACGGAACAGGCTATAGGCGTCATAACGACGCACTAACTTACGGGCCTCGGCCACATAAGTTTTCTGCCACGAACAGCCTTCAAAACGACGGAGAAGCGCCGTTTGAACACCCGGCGGAGGGTCCTCCCCAGCTCCAATTAAAGTAGGGCAGTGCAAGGCGAACCACGCCATCAAGTAGGTGTACGGTAAACCTACCCTAGGATTGGGTCCGTCGCAAGGCAGGACGGCACCCTTCCCCCGCCTTGACGCCATCGGCCTGCAGAAAGCCTCCGTCAGAACACGAAGGCCCCTCTGAATACAACACACCATGGCCGGGAGAAGACCCAGACGGTGGCCATGGACCAAGCGAACGGCAGGCAGCAGCACATTCGGGTGAACAATGTCACCCGAAGAAGAAGGCACGACACACTTCTTTAACCAGATGGTCAAGAAGCCAGCCAGCAACGCCTTGCGAGACATAGGCCGACGGGCCTGATGGTGAAAGCTCCGAAGAACATCACCCTTCTCGAAAGGACCATCATCTTCTGTCACGACGATGTCCTTTTCAGTATGCACCTCCATCCTTGCCAAGATGTCCTCTTCAGCAACTCCGCAATGAGCTGCCTCGGGCGCACTAGTCATGTCCGGGAACAAGTAGTTCCCCCAGCTCTTCAAGCTCTTCGAGCTACCCTTGCCACCAGTGTGGATGCTGGAACAAATGTGCAGGTGGCACATCAATTCCCGATATGTCTCAAGCAAAGCAGGCTCTTGCTTCTCCAAGAGAGCCAACTCCGCCTCACACGGAAATACTCTTCATATAGAAGAGACCCGAAGGGCAAAGCAGAGATCTCTCGCATCTCATGCAGGGCCATGCCCAATTCACCAACCGGGTGAAGAAAGTCCCGAGGCTGGGCAGTACAACTCAAGGATGGCGTAGAAGCACGCCACCTTCATCTCAATGCCGTAGCAGGTCGCCCTGACGGCCTCATAGAGGTTCAACCTCTCTAATTCCCCCTCAAAATGATTGAGGATATAATTGGTCAACTCCGCCCACCATGACCTAGGAGGGTGGACCCAACCAGGAGCCCTGAAATCTGTGGCGGGGTAGTTCCCCTCAGCCTCGCAGAACTGAGTACCGAAGGTCGGCGCCGCAGCTGGATTCTCTCCTACTGGAAGGTCCCGCAACACCTTCCAGGGTATAGCCCTATTATGCTACGAGGAGGGCCCGCCCTCGAATAGCCGGTCTGGAATGTCAACCTCCCGACACTTATAGACTCGGCATTTAGGCTCACGCCCCACGCCATCTTCCGAGCCTGAGTCACGCTCGCGAAGGAAGACAAAGCGAAATGCCGCTTAGTAGACGGGAGATAGAATCTCTCGCCATCCAACTGGAAGATCCACTGGCCTTCGCCGGCCTGCAGCTGGCGATCGGGATCAGGTGCAGCATCCCCGAACATGAAGTCAGGCTTTTTGTAAGCCTGACGGTCGATATCTTCAAACGAAGCCGTAGTCAGGATGCTCCGCATGGCCTGCGGGCCACCGCTCTGAATGAGCGTATCCCGTACAAGGGGGCTCGGCTCACTGAACAAGGAAGCCTGCCCGATGAACTGCAAGCTGATGCTCCCTGCTCGACTGGTTACGCCAAATAGACTGTTCTGGAGGCCGGAGGCGTAATGTACTGCAAAAACAAAAAAAAAATGAACTATGATTAGTTCACCAATCAAATGGACGCGAAGACATAAAAATTCGCTAAGGCATAGCCTCGCCCAGTAAGCAGAACAGCGGGATAATAGCTTTGATAAAAAGCTTCGCTTCACAGATAAGATTGCATCTTTGCAGGAACTGGCATAGCCCTAAGGGCTGACGTCATCAAAAGCACTTCATGACCAACAGTCGTCCTTCGTGGCCACGACTGAAGGTACACGACCCATATCCTGTTCCTCAACAGAATGAAGACTGCCCCAAGCAATGGCTTCCTATGGAAGCCCAAGGGAAGAACTGTTCAGTTCTTACTTCCCTGATGCAAGTAAAATAGGGAAGTTAAGGGAAACGAGTTCCCTGATAAGGACAGATCATATTCGATCGTCCTAATAGCCGAGTATCGACTCCAAAGGATGAAGACCACTCTCTAATCAAATTGGAGAGTCTCTTACCAGCGATTGGTCGCTCAATGAACGGAGGAGGAGGACCCTCCGCTGCAGAAGTCGCTGCTTCCTTTCCCGCTCGTCTCTTGGGCGCCATTGAAGGAATGCAAGAGTGCTCAAAGTACTCTGAAGCAAAGGAGGAAGAAGAAGAGGAAGAGATAGAAAGTTCTCTAAAAATAAAAGGAGATCTTCCCATATTCAGCCCAATCGGGCTTTTATAGGCCAATCAGCGCCTAAATCAAGGCCTCGAAAAAGGGCACATGCCGCCGTTTCGAATTAATTCGAAACAGTGCCCGAAGCGCCTGAGGCGCTTTTCCCAAAGTGCGACGGTTCAACCCCACTAAAGGGTTAACTCCGCGCAGGAGCAAAGTGCGGGCTTCGCACAAACCTTCAAAGACTTCGCCAGGAGGTCTACCTTAGCCCGCAAAGAGGCTGCTGTTTGCGGGACATGCCGGTCTCGCGAAGATCATTCGAAGAAAGGACAATGTCCTTAACTCTGCATACAGTTCAGCCCAGCTATGGCCAGACTCTCAGTGAAAGCAAGCAAATCAGATGATCAGACAATGAACTTTCATTGATTCAAAAGCAAGGGTACATTGATATTACATCGAAGTTGTGTTTCATACAGCACACTCAGTTGCCCAACAAAGATCTTTTGAGGCATACAAGCGGTTTTATCTGCTACCAAGCCAGATCAACGGGACAGGAAAGGCCTTCCTCCTGCGCAAGGCCGTAATCCTTCGCACATGAGCAGATGGTGCCACAAGGACACGGTCATTTTTCCCCACAAAATGGCAGATCTTACCAGGCCATTTTTTTTTGAAGCCTGGCAATAAAAGCTTATCGCCGCCAACACGTCAGATCACCTATAATGGGAACTAGTTTTGATGCTAGTGATCTGACGGGTGTGAGGCCCACTCCCATGAAGTGGATCGTCCCCGACGAAGGCCACCAAAGTTGAAAGTCGGCAGCCAGCCTCACCTCAGATCGAATCATCTCAGATAAGAGGCTGCCAACAGCCCCTGGGACGCGCATCCGCTGCCCCGAATTGTTCCTCCTGCTTAAAAGTAAAGCTTCAACCGGGGAAGCATAAGGCAATTTTATGGCTTCTTCCATCAAGTCACCAGACTGGCAAGCATAGCTCGCTGCAAGGCAAATTGAAGCAAGTTAGCAGTTAAGCACAGAAAGAGCTGCAAAAACATTAAGTCAGATTCTTCAGCGGCAAAGCAATCCGACTTCAGCAGAGGACAAGTTCCACCTGCACAGCAACCATGGGCTGGCTCAGCAAACGCCAAGTCCTAGCCTCGCCTATACGGCAAAGTCAGACTGATCTTGTGAAGAACAGTCTCAACCTCGCCAATATGGCAAGACTGGCTCAACTATTGAAGAAGCCAAGTCCCAAGTCCTGCCTGCACAGCGGACTTAACAAGCAATGGTCTTTCTGATCAAATCAAGATGATGGTTTCGTAGAAAGCCGTGATGAGATCCTTCTCTGCAACAGCCAATTGCAAGATGAAGAACAAGGGAAGCTAATCTCTGAAGCGAGCTGCCAAAGCTAAGTCAAGGGAGATGAGTTCCCTAAAAAGCGGTGAAGTCTTTGAATGATCAAGACTTACTGGTCCTTGGCCGGTTAGACAACCAGGGTGGGCTTTCCCACTAATTCTGAGATCTGAGTATCTCTCACAACCAAGAGAAGGGAAGAAGAAGGCAAGGCACTTCTCTTCAGAGGACCTCAAGTGTCCTATTTATAGGCCCCATGGCCTGAGCACAACCACCTCAAGCGTGGAAGCACGAGCGCACTTAAGGCATTGATTGCGCCTTGATGACAGGAACGGTTCCCATTGGAACCGTACAAGGGAAGAAAACGTCTCCCTCATAAAAGGCACTTATGGCGCCTTGAATAAAGGGAATATCCTCCCTTGGAAACGTGCAAATCGGAGAACATCTCTCTCGATTGGCGCGAAAGAAGGAATGATCCTCCTCGTAACCGCCCCATGGCAGTTGGCTTTGAAAAAGCAACAGGAGTTCCAAAGCGAACTTATTTCTTGAAAGCCCAGATGCGGAGCTACCCCGACGCGAAGCTATTCGCGAACCAGTGCAAACTCTTTGGCAGATCCATCCCAAAGCAGGATTGAAGGCGAAGCTGAACTCAACCATCATGGAGATGTTCATACTCCACACCACCATCACAGCAGTTCAAAGTATTTCGAAGTCTGGGCTATTGCAGACTTTCGAAAACTTTGAAGGGGGTCTTGTTGACACTTAAAAAAGACAAGATTCTCATTGGTCCGAACGATGTCTAAACTTGTTGACATTTACAAAAGACAAGGGACAGACGAGCTGAAGACCAGTTTTTCACCCAACTCCAAGGGACAAGGAAGCGGTTTGGACTCCACTGATCCAGCAAGCAGAACAGTAAACCCGGATTGTTTCTAAACAGACCTCAGCAGGTCTAAAATGCTAGCATTTAGCATTACATTAGCCCAAGGAGATAGCCTCGCTTGAGAGGCTAGCATCATCTAGAGCATCGCCAGGAAGCTAACTGATAGCTTCGCCGAAAAGCCTCTTTTCGGACTTCGCCAGGAATTGCCTCTAGCTCCGCTATGAGCTTCAAAGCGGGCAGCTCCGCCATCAGCCTGCTATGGTCAACTTTTGACTAATCAAATCTCCTGATAAGATCGGATTCAATCTAATCAAATCCAATCAGGATTCAAATATGGCAGGTGATTGCCACAATCTCTTGACTCTCTTGAAACGAGTAAGTGGATCAAGGAGAATCAATCAACGATATGAAAAGGATCATAACACATCGGAAAGATCAACCGACTTGCCATTTTCTAGCTCCGCGGAAGCTATTATAGCCTCGCAGCAAGGCTACTTTCCAGATTCAAACAGATTCGGTTCAATCTGTTTCTATATCTTCAAAGGGGACGATTATACCCTTACTTTCCCTATAAATAGCCCGTCAGGGGCACAGAGAGAGGATGGCACAGGAGAGAGAAGACTCCACAAGCAGAGACTTCTTCATAACGCATCGTGCGTTCTCTAATTCAGAGACCTTCCAAGAGAAATACTTCTCTTTTCAGGGTGGTGATACCCTAACAACCTCTTTTCCTCAAGGGATCTCCGGAACCAGGCGAGAAGGAATTCCTCACAGAAGTGGTTTTGAGAAGTAGTCAGAGGTTCTACCAATCCTCTATTCTCTGATTCCCGGAACCAGGCGAGAAGGGAATCTCATCGCTCGCATCGTCAAAGGGACAAAGTGGTCGCGCGCTGACCAGACTCCTATCGGCACATTTTCCCAGAATCTCTGAGGAGATCTACTTGTAATCTTTTTTAAGAATACTTGTAATTTAGCTCCTCAAACTTTTTTATTTGTAAGTTTTCCCCCTTTGCAAACATAATGGAAAACAGACCGGAGGCTGAAGAACGGAGAGACCTGCCGGCCCCAATCACTTCCCTTTCGAGATAGTGAGTGACCGGAGGCTGAAGAACGGAGAGACCTGCCGGCCCCAATCACTTCCCTTTCGAGATAGTGAGTGACCGGAGGTTAAAGGCTGAGAGACCTGCAATGTTAGTACCACATGAACAATAAATAAACTACCATAATACAAGCATTCGTCACAGAGCAATACATGTCCAGACATTGGCACTCGGCCATACACAAATACAGGGACTCAGCCCAATACATGATACAATGAAAACATGGAGTAAAACACATGTCGACCCGACGAAGCGGGAAAACCCAAATGGAGGCGAGAGCGAGAACACTCGCCTAAATCACCGAAATGCCGAAAAGTCTGGAATCCATGAAACTCGCGCACGTGCCATAAATAATATAAATGTAAGGAGAGAGAAAGTGAAGAGGAGAGAGAAAGAGTTAGAGAGAGAAACCTAGAGAGAGAAAGGGACACAGGGAGACGCGGGTTTGGAAAGTGAGACGCGGGGGTCGCAGACGCGGGAGTCGCGTCGCGGGATTAGCAAACGCAGGAATCACAGACGCGGGAGTCGCGTCGCGTGGGAGCCACAAACGCGGGTTCGAGGCCCGCGTTTAATCAGGACGCGAGGAGAACGCAGACGCGGTCGTTGGTCCGCGTCGCGTTAGAACGGGGAGAACACAGACGCGGGTATTATCTCCGCGTCGTGTTAACACGAGAGGGACACAAAACGCGGTCATGGACTCCGCGTTGCGCCGATATAATAACGCGATGATCCGCGTCAAGGGATTGCCTAGACGCGAGAGTGAGATCCGCGTCAGCAATAAAAACAGAGGAGGGAAGGTGATTTCGGGGTGGTAGTGTTTAGTGTTTGTCGTTGCAATTGTCACCGGAAAGATTACCGGAATAATCGTGAACGATTACCGGAATAATCACCGGAGCCAGAATGATCACCGGAATAATCGTGAACGTTACCGGAATGATCACCGTTGATATTGCCCGAAATGATTACCGGAATAATCGTAAACGATTACCGGAATAACCATCGGAGACGTTGCTGACGAAGAAGAGCTCGGCCCCAATCCAAAAGGAGTGGCCGGCCCTGATAAGAGTCATTTTCCAAATGGAGAAGACGAACAGGAAGAGGAACCAGGATGAAAAGAAAGAAACAGAGAAGGAAAGGAAAGAAGAAAGAAAGTTAATCAGGGGAGAGAGAAAGTTATCAGGAGAGAGAGTGTGTGATTAGGAAAGAGAGGAGAGAGAGAGATCCAGGAGGAGAGAGAGAGACCCAGGAGAGAGAGTGAAAGGTCCAAGAGAGAGAGAGAGATCCAAGGAGGGAAAAAGAGAGAAGGGGGGCTGTTGCCCCCCTGGCTCCCGCACACAGCGCCCCCCTCTGGGGCGCTCGGCCTGGCCACCGGCCAGACGGCGGCGCCGGGCGGCGCCGGCCGCCGGTAAGGAGGGGAGTGGCGCCGGCCACTCCCCAGGAGAGGGAGGAAAGAGGGGGCTGCTGCCCCCTCAACAGAGAGGAAGAGAGGGGGGCTGTTGCCCCCTCAGCCCACGCACAGGGGGCCCAGGTGGGCCCCCTGGCCGCCCACGGCCGCCGGCGCTCCGCCGCGGCGCACAAGCCCAGGGTGGCGCCGGCCACCCCAAAGGTAAAGAGGGAAAAAGGAGGGAGTTTTGTGGTGGTGGTGGAATTGATGTTTTTGGTGGTGTTTTGAGGAGGTGGTGGAGGAATTGGAGGAGATGGGAGGAGGAGGAGGAGTTGGGTGTTGTAGGAATGGAGTTTTGGTGGAGAAGAAGGTGATGGTGGAGGTTAATTTGAAGAAGAAGAAGATGAGGAAGAAGAGGTGAATTTTGGAGAGGCTTTGAGGAGGGAGGAAGTGGAGGTGATGGTTGATGGAGATGGAGGAGAGGGGCCTCGCCGGAGTTGGGGTCCTCGCCGGCGTCGAGGTGGCCGGAGCGCCGGCGGTGGTGGTTGGGCGTCGGCCCTCTCCAGGAGAAGAAAGAGGAAAAGAAATGGGGAGAAGAGAAAAAGAAAGGAAGAAAAAGAAAAGAAAAGAGAAAGAAAAGAAAGAAGAAAAAGGGTGATGATGGAGGGATGTGATTGATGGGAAGGGGGAGGTGAGGTCACCCATGTGGAGGGATGGGCTGAAGTCAGCGGAGAAAGGAAGAGAAAAGAAAGAAAGAAAATAAAGGATTCGACAAAAATAATATTATAATATGGTCGCGAAAAATCGACTGTTCCAGAAAAATCCCCAAAAATACTCAGAGGTAGAAAACGTCATCCCGAGGATAATATGAAATCGGTTTTCAGAAATAAATCCTTTTTAAATTAAAAATCCGGGAGTCAACCGCCGATACCGGTCTACACCGAGTCGGCCGGATTTTGATAAATTCCGAAAAATCCCAAAAAATGTATTAAAGAATAAAGTATGATTTTAAGAAGTAAAGTGAAAGCGGAATTCAGGAATTCAATCCCGATTGTAAACTAAAAATCCTGGAATCAACCAGCGATACTGGCCGATACCGAATCCGGTGGAATTTTCATAAAATTCATAAAATCCTTAGAAAAAGTATTTAGACAGGAAATGTGATTTTAAGAAATATTGTAAAAAGACACTCCTTGAAATTCCAATCCGTTTGCAAGTTAAAAATTCGGGAATCGGTCAGCGGCACTGGTCGACACCGGTTTTGAAGATTTCCAATTTAATTCAGAAAAATTCCAGAAAATCATAGAAAACCTAAAATATTGGAAAATGATGTTCAAAACTGAAATCGTTAAATCGGAATACCAGAATGACCAAATCGAGTAATACCCTAGGATCGGGCCCTCGGTTCAGATTAGGGCTGACTCCGAGTCCACGAATCCAAATCCAAGACAAAACGTTCATATAAATAATTCATAATACAAAACAATACAAGAAGTAAATCGAAAAATACGATCGAAAAATCTGAATACGCAACTAAGTACGTATTCTGGGAGCGGGGTGTTACACAAACAATACCAAGCATATAAATGATATGAGCAATATGAATTAATGCAAGATATAAAGAGAGAGTTTAGAGATAGTAGATCAATCGCAAACACCGAGATATGTTTCGAGATTCGAGCCACTGCTCTACGTCCTGCCTTCACACAGAAGGATTTTCACTATAACGTCCACATAGGACTTCCCATACAGGGAACCTCCACTGAAGATTTGAGTAATATAAATTTAGAGTACACAACTCCTCTCTCTAACAAACACAACCTCTACACAAGAGACAAAGGCATAACAACAATCACCTCTACACTTAGAGGGATGGGCACTTAGCCAAACAACAATCACCTCTCATTAGAGGGATAAGGCTCAAAGCCAACACAACCACAACCACCTCGACACTTAGATGGATACCAACACAACCAAACACAACCTCCACAATCACCTCTACACAAGAGGGATGCCAACAAATACAAGGAAGGTTACAACTCTTGGTGATCTCAAAGATCACAAACCAATTTTTCTCACAAATAAAGATTCTAATAGATAGGATAGATATGATAGCTCAAGTGTGAGAAAACAAAGAGTTTGGAAAACAAATCACAAAGAAAAACTCTTGGGAAAAACTCTAAATTGAAATATAAATGAAGATCAAAACCAATTCCCAAAGACTCTCCTTTTCTTTGATTTTTCTAACCCTTTAAAACAAATAAAGATAAAATCTTTAAGCCCAGAAACTCTTGAAAACTTGTTGCTAAAACACTTTAAAAAATGAGAAATTTTTGCTCTCAAAAACTATGACGAACCAGCTCAAGAGATGGGTATTTATACCCTCTCAAAAATCTACCCGTTGGCAGACAGGAAAAGGCAGAAATGCCCTTCCGGTCGACCGCCTGGTCAACCGGCCAACGGTCATTTTTATGACCGTTGTGTCTCCGATCGACTGCCTGGTCGACCGGGCCAAAGCCAACGGTCGACCGGCCCCCACCCGAGAGGGGTGCTTTTTGTTGGTCGACCGCGCGGTTGACCAGCCGAGTTGGCTGGCCTTTGTGCACGTCCCATATACATCGGTCGACCGTGCCGGTCGACCGACCACTGGTCCTGTCGACCGGCCCAGTCGACGGCCAGTCTGGCTGGCTGGGTTTTTATAGGGATTAAAAACTTGTCTTTTTAACTTCAATTAAATCCCATAAAATCACATAAATTCTACAAAAATAAGTTCTTATTATATCTTTGAAATACAAATATGTGTGATAAAAATTCAATACAAATTATAAACAATTTGAACCATTTTTGTGATGTTGAAATTTGGCTTAACACAAAATCGGTATTTTCTAAAACTTGAATTTTTGAAATGGAAAACTGTTTTTTCCAAAACTCATGTAAATATAAAAAACATGATATTGAAATAACTTTGAAGAATATTGTATATGGATAGAATCTAATATACATATAAGATATATATATATCTATGTTTTTGACATGAAATCTAAAAATTGTTAAACCGAAAAATCAAAATCAATAAACTTTAAAACTTTTGTGTGTGTGTGAACTTAAGTGTATCAGTACTATCTAATCTTTAAAATGATCTAAACATACTAAACTAAATACAAACCGAAATCTCCTTGTCTCCAAGCCGACTCGATCCAAACGCGATCTAACGAGTTTGATTCCAACCGAGTGCTAGATGCGATCTTAACGCTTGAGCTCTTGAATCCACATGTGTTAGCCCCAAAACTTCTTTGTTGAAGCTAATCACCTACTAAGATCTCGATCAAATATCTGAAACTAATTTAGAATAAGATCATTAGTAACATATAACTACATGAGTTAATCATCATCAAAACTAGAGTGATGGGCCTCTGGGCCAACATATCTAAATTTTCATATTGGACAAATCATCATTATCTTAATTTAGTGATTAGGATATAAAATTTATTTTCTCATTGTACCTGCAACTTTATTTTCACTAATAATACATGCATATAATGTATGCGATATATATCTTTAGTTTTGAAAATATGTCACATTTAAAATCTTCAATGAACTTTTATATGATTTAAAAATATTTACAATTAATAAGAAAAATTATAATATCCTTTCTGAAGGTGTAAAATCTTCAAATAAAGTCTCTAAGTGCATGACTATGTAAAATGTAGTAGTCATTTATAAATATTTTAACTATAAAACGTGCACTCATAATTTCAAAATTTCAAATTTAATATATATATATACAATTTAATAAAATTTAAGGTTTAATATTTTCGCAACTTAGATAAGAATTTTTTTCATAATTTTATTAATGTTAAAATCATGAATATACTTAAGTAGGAGATATATATTTTTTTATAGTTATGAATATATAATTTTAATATAATAAGTTAAATCTATAGATAATAATTTTAACTTGATATAATATCACTCATATCTTATTACTTGAAAGTCATTAATAAAATAAAATAAAATATATAATTTTATCTCTTAGAAAATGGGAGATTATAATTTTTTAAGATCAAAATGAAGTTTGATTTTTAAGGAGTGCAATATATTATATCATAAGAAAGTCATTTATATTTTGAAAATATAATTTTAATTGATCCCAATTAGATTTGGTGGGGATAAAGCTGCACATGTCTATGATTTTAATTAACATATATATTTAAAGAACTCAAATTATAAAAGTTAAACCAGTAGAACCCCAGGTAGATATAATAGTTAAAGGATTCATTCTCTATGAATTCTTATTATTCCCTTTATCAGATTAATATGAAGAATTTTTCACTATATGCTCTACATGCCCCATAGATCAAAAAAAGCACACCATGAATACAAAAGAATCTCAATATTCTAAATGAGAAACTGGAGAATTATTGGCATAGACCTCCATTTATTATTAAACAAACATAACCTTTTAGAATAGAATACCAAACATTTTACTGATTTGAGTCAACCAAAGTAGAAAATGGCAAATGTACCGATTAAGAAAATACCTAATAAAAAGACTCAAGTATCAGACAACAGTGACATAACCATATATACTTGAACTTTGTATTGTGTTAACTGCTAAATCTGCTTTCAGCATTTACGTAGGAAAATCAGCTGTAGAAGAGAAAGTAATTAGGACTAAAGACATAAAAAGCATTTCTCGCTCCACAAATTGCTAGCTCCTTGAAGAAGAAATAAAATAATGACAATAAAGAGTGAGAGCCCTTATAATTATGGAAGGCCCAAATTAGCAAGCCAAATAAAAGAAACATATTTATAGTTGAAGAGCAAGCAACGATTAAAGTATTACAAAATCCTACTTGATGGAGCCATACATATTCTTCAACTTGTGGCAAGTTTAAGTAAAACCAAATTAGTAAATTGTCGCATATCGATGACATTAAATTAAGTAATACTATTTGGTAACTTATGTTATGAAAATGAAGAATCACATTTTCACATATCTGAGCATTTACAGTAAATCCAATATAGTAAATTTAACAAATATAACCACCTTCTAAGTATAAAACTGTAAAAGTACGAGTACAATTATGAATTAGTAATTTCAGTGACTACAAATAAGAGTAGAAGAACTAATGCATATATCAAACTCATGATTCAGCATTATTGGCCCTTCAAAGAAAATGACTGTTCAGTTATCTCAAGTAGAACAATAGAAGCCCATTATTGTTTAAAGAAGAAAATTCAGTTGCATAAGCTTCTTGGTTACTACTTGTTACTAAAGTGCAGAGCTAACTGAACGATCAAGAACATAGAAAGAAGCTTGCTTGACCAGACCTTATCATTTTTGTCCTAATCAGACCATGCCTTATCATTTGTCTAAACCTCTGTAACTAGATCCTATTTTTTCTTACTTATCAAACCAATATTCCTAACATATGAGAATTTATTATTACACCTAATGAGTATAAATAGAGAACAAACGATCGGCTTGTAAATGAAAGCTATTGAGGGCTGAGGTTTCAGTAATCTCAAATGAAAACAAGAATTATTATATTTATCTCAGCTAAACAATTTCAAAAGTTAGAACATAAAGAAGCTCATTACAAGCTAAAAAATGATTAGTGTGTTTCAAATTTCACGATCAAATAACGGTTTTTCAAGAATTTTATTAGGATACTAACTTGTGAAAATCAGAATAAAAATTTCTTAAAAACTTTAATCGAATAAAATTTTGCAAGAATTGAACTCTAATTTTCAAAATAGATCTTTGCAAAACTCAATTAGTTTATTTCCAGTAAAAAAAACATATTAAGATTAATTTTATTACATGAACCAAATAAATGAATTAGTTCTTAAGTAAAAAGACAAGAATAATTTTTTTTGCAGTAATTTTAATCAAACAAATTTTTCAAGAATCTATATAATTGTTTGTAAGAAAGATCTTAATCTATTTAATTTGCGTGAAGTAGGGAATAGATTAAATAAATACTTTGTAAGAATTAGTTAAATAATTAACTACTCGTAGGAATATACTGCTTGTACGCATTTAGATAACTATTCTATTACATAAAATAAGTGTTTTACAAGAAATAATAATTAATTAATTTGTATGAAAATTAATAGGAAAACTTAATTTGTTTTCTAGATTGTTGGAAATTTTATCCCTTTTTCTCTTTAAATTAAAACATGCAATAATTAAAACTTAGCACAAATCAAATTAAATGTATATCAATTACTAAACATGTAACAAAATTAAAATAAAGAGTAAGATCGCTAGTCTGGGAGATGTAATCGTGCGACGCACTGCTTAAAAGACTATGGGCCGGTCCTCTCGTCCAGACATCTAATTGGCTCCGTCAACTAGCGGTAAAGACTCTCCCAGAATCACCAGCACCTATGCTTGGACGCTAGCACCAAGTGTTTGCTCAGATTCAGAAGGTTGCCCAAAAATAAAGAAAGAAAATTTAAGTTTAGCTGAAACCCTTCTCACGAAGAGTATGCCTCAAAAGAAATTTCAAAGAGAAAATGAGAATTGTGTGTTGAGAACTGAACTAGGGTTATACTTATAACCTTAAAACCCCAATTGTTGTAACAACTCCATCAGAAAATCCAATTGAGATATTTTCTCAATCGACTTAGATCCTGAGATTTGATTAAAATTGACTTGATAAAATAAAATTTGAAATGAAAACTTTTTTTTTTTTTTAAATTCGCCTCAGTTCTCGGTCACGAGAGAGGCCGAATCAAAATGTAAAAACGATAGAAAAGCAAATGGTTCGGATAAAGAGAGACAAGGAACTAACACTGGTAAGCAAACTACCAACCCACAGTTGAATTTGCTAATTCTTGATCAACAAAGTTGCAACCATGATGTGCTGAAATCATAAACTGATGACAATTCTACAATTTTTAGCACCGGAGGGTAGCAACTGACAGTAGGAAATCCGAAACATGCTTCAGTCCAGTTCCAAGGGACGTAGCTTGCAGTAAAATCCAGAATACAACACCAACAGGGTATCCAGTTTCAGGTTTGAGCATCCAAATTACGCAACTCATCAGCAAGCTCTACATGTCATCAGGAATGAATAATGGAGAAGCCTCACTACTTCTGTCATCATACCCCACCCTGACTTGAACAGCTCTCGTTTAAATGTCTACATGATGCCACGTCCACTGTTAGAAGCATGGGGATGTCAGTTGCGGCACCAACTCATCCACCGTTCCCGTTCCTCCACCTGGCTCGAATAAACCAATCAGTCGCAATCACGGCCATCTGATCACCAGTAAAAAGACTGCCAAACTGCATTTCTCAATTGATCTAGCACTGAAAGACAATGATCAGAGGGATAAAAATTGAAACAGCTCATACAGCTCGATCAAAAACAGCATGATTGGCATCATCTGGTGGTTGAGATTACTTCCTGATGCTGTTGGCGTTATCATAAAAAGTCACAGGGAGATGCAACCCTTTTTAAGATATGTCCCAGTGCACAATTTAACTGAAAGAGGCTTTTTGAGAGAGAGAGAGAGAGAGAGAGAGAGAGAGAGAGATCGAGGCAGTCATCCAACTTGGTCCTTCATCCTTGAAGTCTTCAGCTTGAAGAATCTCCAAAGCTACAGGGCACATCCTTTTCTCCCATGCCTCTGATGGCTGGGTTCCTTGACACTAGCTGTGAAAGCCAATGAGGCCAAATTCAAGTGCATCAGTGGAACTGTAGCAGGTTAGGCAACGGTCTGCCCAGCTGGCAACTATCCATGCACATGACAGCACCACGCGGCGACAAATGCGGCCACAGACCTCAGTGGCACGGTGAAGATATTTTTCTTTCAGCCACCACAAAATAACACTTGCGACAATCGGGGCCCTTTCTGCCATTGCCTGCTATTTACTCAGCCCGCACTCTCACAAGAAGCTTTAGCTTTAAATACCCAATTTGGTAAACCTAATGGGAAGGCCCTTGTTTCCATTTATCGAGGGGGCTGAACCAGGGTCGCATTCTCATGAAGAAGTAATCTCACATTTCTTAGTGCTTTTGCTTTCACAGAGAAATTCAACCTTATAGAACAGAGGTAGGAATTTGGAATGTGATTCCATTAAGTGTCTAGCATAGTCGTAAAGCCTCTTTGAGGTGGGCATTACATACCAAACCCACCCGGTTAACAACAACGGCAACAATAATAATAAGAGGGGTATGATTTTGTTGAGATAGAATTGTGTCACTCAGGAAGGATTCGAGTGGGCACGAAATGGCAAGAGCACTGGGACAGTGACGGATTCATATAGCCATGACAAAATGCAAATTGTGCATATAACTTTATTTTAATCAGCATCAAATTTCCATTAGCCAGCAAAAGCTAAGATGGAGATTACATCTATAATTGAAAGCTATCAGTGATATACTTCACAATCTGTTGCTAGAATCAATAGGTTGTCAATATATTGAGTTTCCCATTGCAGTTTCTGTTGAAAGAAGTCCATGTAAATATTCCACCAGTCTGTAGCAACAACCTCACAAGTACTGTAACAGAATACTTCTCTGATGTATGTCAGCTGCATTATGTGAAGCAATCATATATGAAAATGTTCATAATGTGCACGTTTTTCACTTTACTTGCTATAGAAAAGAATATGATAATTATCCATGATACTCTGGATAAATAGCAAATAAACTCAAAGCTAAACTTCAGAAATATGATTGCAGGCAATGATTAGAATTCAGCGAATGAACAGTAGAGAGTTTTCTTCATGTTTGTAACCGCAACAAAAGTACAATGTAAACTTTAAATTTCAGTCAACATCATCACTTCAAACTAACATGATCATGGGAAGTTCAGATAACCTGTTTTGTAAAACAAAGATAGCTTATATCTATCTATATATGTATATATCCAAAATATAAAACCAAGTTAAGCTGAAGGATGCTTCGCACCAACAGCTTCCTTGAGTTTTCTCCCAATTGCATAGGCCAATGGAGGGGGTACAGCATTCCCAATCTGCCTGTGCCTATTCTGAATGATACCAGAAAATCGATAGCTATCTCGGAAACCCTGCATGAACCAATGAGTTGAAGTCAGTGATTTTTTTCTTAATGAATTCATATTTGTAAAACTCAATATGATTGGCAAAAAATGATGTCAGTCTGAATCTTAGCAATAAATTGTTCTAAAATAAATATATCATCAATATACAGTTTTCCTATAGGGTCATTTTTGAAGCCCAATAATCTCCCATGTAACAACACTAATTATAAATGACAAAAAGGGCATTATCCATGTTACTATATAAACTATAAAAGATTAACTTGCTGATATCACAGTTATTTGATGAGAAAAGCAGCAAATAAGGGCATTACCTGAGATCTAGCACACTCACGTACTGTTACAATCCTGTCTTGTTCCGGGTGAAAGCACATGCCGACCTTGCCCATTGGTTGGGGATCTGTAATGGAGGTTGGGAAGTTTCCTTGCCAATCCAACCTTCCAAACAATCCCTTCCATTGATTATGCCTCTTGGCTGTGTTTGGTAGACACCAAGGTACCAAGTCTACCGTGTGCCCAGTAGACAATTTCACCTGCATTTATTATTCAAAATAAATAAATAAAGCGCATCATAACCAATCAGTTTCTGGAAGACTGCATGTTTACCCAGCACACAATTAAATTACAGGTCAAGCAGTACCGTTTCATAAGGAAGGTCACGCCAGTCACAACCTGGGCGCTTTGGAATGCGCTTGCACCGTATAAGGTTCAACTCATTCATTTCTTTTGAGATGTGATCATTCAAAGCCAACATATTACCTCGAATTTGCTTTTGGAACCACGACACTGGATCACCTCCATACTAAGACAGGGAAGAATGCATAGTAAGAAAAATGAAGAAAGTGCAATCATTGAAGAAAATTGATATCAATGTTTCATCTAAAGAGGAAAGTTACATCAATGGTAGGTTTCGATGCTCCATTTTCAACTGGTGGAAGATCTCCAATTGTGTCCTTAACAGTAATCGGACGAAAGGGAGCTCCTCCAGCAGTGCTACGAACTGCAGTATACCGGTCATGTTCATTGAGAGGAATTTTTAGCTCAGGACCAGCAAAGACATGCATGGGTTCTGGCCACTCAGGGAGTGTCTCTTCTGGAGATGCAGCCAAATGAATGCTCTTTTCCTTGACTGAGAAACACCATATGCTCCAGCTTCCAGAATGCCAAATCTCACCTGAGTTTTTTTTTTTTTTTTTTTAAAACAAAAAGGAAATTGAGAAATAGAGATCATAAACAGCTTGAAGCAAGAAAAGGTGTATGAAAAGCAGCCAACTTATGATTGACAAACAGAAAGAAAATTTATTGAAACCTGGTATCCCATCTCCAGGAGCGAAGCGAGTCAGACGGAATGTCAGCCCTTTGTTGAAGGACACAAAATTCCTGACATTCTCTAGAAGGAAGTAGCGTGGCCGGAAATAGTCAGCAAAAGATAAAAATGCCAAATCATCTCACACTGAACCTTACTCCAAATGCTTTTATTGAATCTGTTCATCCCGGAAAACCCTGTACAAAATTACTGATAAGAAAAGTAATAATTTTGTCATAGAATGTAGAAAAAAGTTGACCGCAAGGATGAAATAGTGCACTGATGCATGAAAGGAAAATGAAAACCTGACAGGGTGGCCCTCCATTGATAAAATCAACTTGACCCGGCACTGGCAGATTATTAACCTTCTCTTCGTCGAGCCTAGTTGCCAATTCAGTAGCCTCAGCAGTTGAGATGCAGTCATCTATATCTCCACATTTTTCCATAATAGCCCTGTACAATCATTCACAAGATGACTTGAATGCAATGCTCACCATATACAAAGTAGAGATGGTCAGATAGAGATGGGGATAGATATAGACCTCAGAATCACATTGCAATTATCAATAAACATCAATGTATCAGGATGATTCTGCCTGAATGCTTCTCCAGCTGGGTGTTCATATTCAATGGCCCACTTTGTAAATGAAACACCTGCGAATTAAAGAGTAATATTGATGAGCTAACATAAGGTAATGAAAGTTCAACTGTGCTCACACACAGGAAATTAACTTTTTCTTTTAAAAAAAACTAGGAATGGCTTACCAGACTGCTGTAGTCCCTCTGATAGGCCCCCGCAACCAGCAAAAATATCTAGAGTGGCCAAGCGGCTCTCTTGAGGTACATCCTTCCACTGGTCACGATCTTGTTCGCCTTCTATACATTTTCCCTTTCCCTTATTTTTTCTGGAGGCAGTGTTAGCCACCTTCCCGTTGTGAGACCAAAGCTTCACATTGGCAGGCAACTGCATTCAAAACATCATCATCATTCCAGTCAAGAAAAAACATAAATGACATTAAAAACCTACTGCTCATCACTAAAATAAGAGAGGCAACATAATTTAATTACCTGCTTTACAGCTCCTTTGACAGCATCGTAAGAACATTCACAAAAGAAAATATGATCGACAACCACCGGAAGCTCCAGATCAGGAAGTTCAATTTTCTTTCGAACTTCACACTTACCTTCTAAAATCTCCACAGGCACATTCAATGTATCTTCACTATAGTACACCTAAGATTAATAACACCAACAAAACCCCATTAATGAAATATGAGGAGGGGGGTGACTAATACAGCCTCATAAATTATCAGTATGGTCTTGCCTTAGGACAAAATAGGAATTTATTAGCATTTAAATAAAAAAAAACTTCAACAAAGTAAAAAATAGTGAAGAAAGTTCTCACTTCTCTAATATCCGAACAGTATGCCTTAGCCGCAGAAACATCTTCCGGTCTGTAAAATCTTCTAACTTTGACATTCGTAGAGTTTGCCATAGGTTGTTTGAACTGGAAGGAGCCACAATTTCCAATATCTGGCACACAACATAAGCTTTCAATCCCACATTCCTTCCAGCCTTAAATGTTCCCTGGCCATCCTCCCTCTCTTCACCAAAAAACTGCGGTCTGGCATATACAAAGTCATGGACACTGTATTCAGTCTTCTTGTAAACAAGACTGGTCTTAGAGCTTAGCTTAAACTCCTCCTCTTGGATGTCTCTTTGTTTGCAGGAGTCACATACCCCCGTCCCAAGGCCTAAACGATCAAAGGGACAGTGAAGAAGGCACCCCTCTCAGGCCAGTATAAACTTTTACAGTAATATTCCATGGGCAGTCCTTTCTTTCTCCTCTCTTCTGCCTTTGCTCTGACAATATTATCAGCATTGATATACTCCTTTCTGTACTCATGCCCCCATGGCAGTTTACGAATATCAAGAGCTACAGATTCTTTAACATCTCCTAGTTCAAATTCTATACAATCATTGGTCAAGAATAATTCCCTTTCTTTTGCAGCATCTCTTAAAACAGTCTGTGACCCTCTCTGCATGAGCCTGCCATGCACTATTCTTGCACCACCGTGTTTTTCAAACATGAACTCCACAAATAATATTGGTGGCACTTCTTCTGACTCTTCAGCTTCTATCATGACTGCCATGCCTACAGTAATTACTTCTCCACGGACTATTGCAGATCTATAAATAGTTTCTCCAGAATCTGTTTTGCCTGTTGCTTCACCTTCCCATTTTGTCTCCTTCCTACCAGTCATCAGCTTAGAAGACCTCGTGGACAAGGGAGTCTTGGAAGTCTCAATCTCTTGGGATAAGGTGTTCTCTTCTTCAATTTCCTCCTCTTCACTTTCTTCCTCCTCTTCATTCTCTTCCTGCTCCTCCTCAAGGATCTCAACTTCTTTTGATTCCTGAGCATCATCCTTAAAATCCTCAGGGAAATTTTGGAATAGTAATCCCCCCAGATCCTGTTGACCAGCTTTGTTGTAGTAGCCCGCATCAATTTCTTTTTGGACTTTACACCCATGGACGCACTTGGATTCAAGTTGGCTTCCTTCTGCACTACAGCCTTTTTCTTCATTACGAGTTTTGTGTGATGTCTCTGCTCCATCTTTTCTGAAAGCCCAGAAACAAATGCGCACTTCCGTATTATTTCATCTGGATATTCAGCAAACTGCTGGAGAATAATTTGCCCATGTACCACCACATATCTCTCTACTACCGACAGATTTGAAGAAATATAAGCAGGATGGTTCTTTTTAATTCCGAAACCTTCTTAATTACATCAGCAAATGAAAGTCTTGAAACTCTGCTCTGTTCTTTCAACAAGGTAATGATACTGACTGCTAGCCTTGCAGTCTTGAGGACTGGTTCATACCAAGGGGCATACTGTTTTGTTGGTTTGCCTAGTCTGTACCTGTAATAAAATAAAAAAAAATTTGATTACATGAAATATATACGCTACAAAAGTAGTCTTTCCCAGCAATCGCTAATTTTAATTTTGAGTAGCAAACCTAGAACTGATTGAAGTAGAATTATTACAATATGAGTAGTGCTATCATAAATAGAAGGTTAAGGCATGATTAACCAGCCCAAATGATTCTCATAAACAAAAACACATTTAACAAGCTCAACACTAAGCCTTTCAGTTCATGTTCATCATAAATGCAAACAGCATTTGCCTGTATGATGAGAAATGGAGTAGTATACTTCTCTTGTTGAGTGTGTGGTGTGTGTGTGTGTGTGTGTGTGTGTGAGAGTGTGTGTGTGTGTGTGTGTGAGAGAGAGAGAGAGAGAGAGATTGTTGAATGAGTGAGTGAGTGAGTGTGTGTGTGTGTGTGTGTGTGTGTGTGTGTTGTGTGTGAGAGAGAGAGAGAGAGAGAGAGAGAGAGCGAGAGAGCGAGAGTGCGCGCGCGCGCGCGTGAGTGTGTGTGTGAGAGAGAGAGAGAGAGAGGAATACCATGCCACATCTGTTCGAAATGAAACGAAGATCATTGATGCACCAAACTCAATCACCCATTCCTTGATGGCACTCAGATAAACAGGAACCCCTTCTCCCCCTTCCATTGAGTCAGATGTCCCTGACGACTGGCCATGCTCATTCTCTGCACAGAATCCACTCCCATCATCATCCCTCATGTTTCCTGATCCAAAAATAGTAACATCAATTTCTGCACAGGGCTTCATTGGGAGAAGCTCCAAAGAAATAAGCCGCGAGTCAGAATTGTAAAGAGCCCAGTTATTAAGAACTCTTCTAGGAAGGTCAAGATAGGACATGCTAGTCTCTGCTTCAAAGAAGATGTACTCGTCCATTTCTTGAACAGAGGGTTTGTAATATGCAGGCATAGGATAATCATTGGCAATCTCAGATTCACTGATTTTGATGTAGGTACTCTTTTTAGAAGATACTGCACGCCGTCCTCTCTGTTGCTTCATCAACTTCCAATCTTCCTCCTGCTGCAACAGCCGTGCTAATTTTGCATCCTCATCTTCATCAGCATCCAAGTTCTCTCTGTCCTCTATCTTCAAGCTTCCATTTGAAACCTTTGTTGGCACCTTAGTAGAGTCTGATCTACATCTACACTCGTCTCTTAGAGCAACAAGAGCTGGTACTGTGGCTAAACTTATATCATTGTTCCCTGAGGACCCATCCAATCCAATTAACTGGTTGAATACGAATTCACCGAGAGATATCACAAAATCTCTACTGATTCCCCCACCAGAAAAGCTCTTGGTTCCACTCATAGAACGGATGACACCAGCAAGTAATTCATCAAGGTTCAAGTTTGGATTTCCACCAGCAGTTCTAGCTAATTTCCTGTAAATTTCAACACAAATGTGTGCCTTGTCACAGAAATGATCATAGAATTTTCTATAATTGCTTGCTGGTTTCACACATATCACATGTCTGCAACCTCTGTAGACACCCAAACTACTGGAATCCCCTCATCATAACCAGAAATTGCCCAAGTCTCGATCCGCCCAAAACCTTCACATTTAACACCTCTATCCTTCTCTTTTTCCAGACTATCATCCAAAGGCATGATCAGCGCAGTGATGAATAGATCATCAAACTCAGACATCTCAAAAGGCTGTGGATTTCCATCAGCATCATGCAAAATAAAATCCAGAAGCTTTCTGCATGGTGGAAGATCTTCTGCACCAAGTCTTGTAAGATCAACAGCAACCAACTCATCTTCCACCGTGCGGTTTTTCTTGATTTCAACAATTGAGGAACTTTCAGATAACCTGATAGATTTCTCCTTGAAGTTTAAACAAGCAGCGGCCCTTTTTGGCCTCTTGTGAACCATAGACTCATCACCATTATCAACATCGCTCTGTGTATTTGAGGCATTTGTGGCCACATCTTCCATTCTGACATTGTCATCAGATTTGCTTTTCTTCGTTGATGATTTACTAGAACCTTTCCTTTTCATACCTAAAGTTAAAGAGTGAGATTAGTACAGCAATTACTCAAACAAATAAATATAAAATATGAAAAAGAACAAGTCCAACTTTATGAACTAAAATCATGATTGTGAGAAGGTATACTACTAGGGTAACAATATAGCTGTCACTGTGAATATCAGTGTGTAACACTAGATTCAGTTATTATGGACATGTTATTGCGGACATCTGAATTCCGAATGTCCAAAAAAGGAATGCCGAGTATGGTCCTAAATGTAGATATGTGCATGCATATAAAGAAGAAAAGAAATAACAAATAAAAGAATGAACAACAAGTTTACATATATAATATTAAATATACATGGTTAGACCTTCAAATCATTAATCCATATCACCAATTGTTGTCTCTTCAATTTAAAGCACAGACAAATGAAAAATATATTTTATAGCCACAACAAGTTACCAAATATGTAAAAGTAGCCGAACAACAAAGGGATATTAACAGGTTTGTTCAGATTTAGATCACTCGATGAAATAAGGTTATGAGTCTTTAAACCATTTACACTTTGTTCCACATGGATGTTAAAATTTATAGATAGAAATGGATGGTGAAGATCACTTATTTGGATAGCATTGTTGAAATGTTGTTCCACATAAATGTCAAAATTATATAGATATAATTGGACGTACAGCATCACTCATTTGGATAGCAGTGGTCAAAATTGGTGAAGAATTAAACTAGTTTGGTAGACTCTTCATGCATTATAATGGTTCATTACATGTGTAGATGTTTTTGCATGTACACACTTGTGTATGTATACAAAAAGATGGCACTTCATATTTTCGTGACTCCACTGCTGGTATATACAAAGATGCAAATGCACGTGCTGAAACATTGCTGGCTATATTCAGAAAGATAAGCAGAACAACTTGGCCAAATAGGGAGCCTGATCCATCATGTCAACATTACAATAGTTCTTATCTATTATACCTTAAACAAATTTTTTTATTAATGAATTGTTTGTACAAAGAATAAATCAATGAAAGAGAGAATCAAATAAATGGGATTTGGACTGTAGGGTTTATTGATACGTTCCAATTAAAAGCATATGGAAGAATTGCTATGTGTACAGGTATTAATATGTGTTTAAGACTCATACGTGCATCATAGATGTAGAAGAAGAAGAAGAAAGGCAGTCCAGTGCATGAGTCTCAAGAGACAAGTATATGACCATAGCCTTTTACCCTACTGGCAGTGTAGCTTTTCCCTTGACCCAAATTTGTGACCTCCAGGTCCCATAGAGCAACCTTACCACCGATGCACACCTCACATCACATACATAGGAGGGTGTATGAATTTTACTTATTTTGACAAAATTTTGACATCTCGCCATCTCGGATTGATACTGGGTGCATTTTATTTTAGTATTGATATGAGTTTTGAATATCATATTTGCAATAGTGGCATCTTAACAAATTTAAGATAAAAAAAGATTATATTTATATAAGAAAAATAAAGACAAGCAACATTTGACATCTTAAAAACATTAAACATGATGCGTACAAGTGCTACACAGGACAAATTTTAAGGTTTTCCTGGCGTGTTGAAAACTCAGAAACTCGAGGCCACTTAGCAAACACTCCAATGACACTTTAAGTAAAAAAAAATTATGAAAAATGTCATGAATTTGTTGCAATCTTGGAGCTTTTGTGCACCAGATACAAGCACTACATTGTATCAAATAGACATCAAATATTACTTTGTTAAATTCTAACCCAATTTCTTTAGTTGATCTCTCTCTCTCTCTCTCTCTCTCTCTCTCTCTCTCTCTCTCTCTCTCTCTCTCTCTCTCTCTCTCTCTCTCTCTCTCTCTCTATATATATATATATATATGTGTGTGTGTTGTGTGTGTTGTGTGTGTGTGTGTGTGTGTGTGTGTGTGTGCATGCATACACGGGCATCAATGAACTACAGCCATGTCTATATCAAAATTTTAAATTTTTGATGTTGAACACAAGGCACGGGACACTTGACACCAGTATCTTATGCCCATGTAACACTACTTGTGACACTTAATTACATTTGTATTTGTAATGAACTTTTTAACATTGTGTTGTTTATAAACTTTAGTTATATGGAAATCAACTGTTTATTTATTGAACTACATTCTAGGTAGGTAAATTACTTTTTTTTTTGGATTTACCTAAATAAGCTAACATTTCTTAATGTGGGCAAAGATAAAAGATGAAAGAAATATATATTTTACACTATTGGCCTAGTACACCTTCCTATTGCCTAATGGAAATAAGAGGCATCATATCAAAATTTAGAGATATTTCTAAATCAGGTAAACAGATGCTAAAAACATGATTTACAAACATTGGTTGATTTTGATATATATGAACAATATCCTATTGAGTTTTGAAGTACCATAAATGATATGTACCTAATAATTTTGGTTGATATAGTGCCAATACAACCGATATTGTTGATATTGACCGTTATGATCATAGTTGCCAAACTCGTGATACTAAAAACAAGTGATCAATATTGATCTTGATACTTAAATTTTAAATGATCACGATAAAGAGGTTGCATATTTCCTAATTCATTATTGCTATTGTAAAGAGCCCGCTAAAGCCACGATTAAGTCTCGGCATTTTCTGTATGCACTCTAGGATGCTCTAGGGACCGTTTCAAAATTTAGAAACTTTTGACATTGTCAATGTTTATTGTTATTATTAAAATTTTAGTATTAATTTCTTATATTCTTAAACAGTTATAGAATTTCTGAATTTTGTTTTTTGCTATTATCTTTTCAATCCTTGATATTTTTGCCGCTAAATCTTGCAAAGCTTACACCCTATATTGTTGCTTTGCTCCCGCTTTTACTTTCTACAATATTGTCCATCACTTAATAATCACTTAGGGTGCGTTTGGTACGCGGAATGATATATTCCTACCTCTCACAAATTGAATTCCTAGGCATTAAATTCCTAGGAATATTGCACAATCATTTTTGGTATAATTAAAATATTTCAATCAATAAACTATTCTTGTATTTGGTATATTAAAAATATTTTCAGGAATATGACACTACTAAATATATTTTTCTCAAACTAATCTTGTAATGAGAAATTAGGACAAAAAATGAAGTGGTGAAAGTAACAGTGATGATCGGCAATGGGGTGACACTGGTTGTGCCCGATGATGGTGGCGGCAATGTGCGGTTTGCGAGCACTAGTGATGGTCGGCGATTGATGGTCAATAGTGACAATATGTGGTGGTGGTTAAAAATTGGGAGTGGTGATGTTGGTGGACAGCGATTATTGGCAGTAATTGGTGGTCAGTAGTGGTGGTCAGCAATTAGGGTGACGGTGGTGATCAACGATCAACGATTATTAGTTGTCGTGACGTCGACGGTGATCGACATTCGGTGGTGGTGGCTGATGGTTATTGTTGGTAATTGAGGTGACGGAGTGGTGGTCAGCACGGTGAACAATTGACGGCCAACGATTGAGGTAGCAGTTGTGATAGATGGTAACTGATTGTAATAATAAGCGGTAGGAGTGTTGGTGATTAGTGGTCAACGATCAACAGTCCATGATGCAGTCAACGGCAATTGTCGACAATTTGGGTGGATTAGCGATGGTGATTGGCGGTCGGTGGTTGTGGGTAGCAATACTCAATACTTGACGTGATGATGGTGGTCGAATATCTCGCTAGTTGCAGTGGAGATTAAGGCCGATGGTTGGTGACAGTGGTTGATGGTAGTGGTTAGCAATTAGGGTGGTGGTAATGATCAATGATCGGCAATCAACGATGGCAACCGATAGCAATAGTCAGTGACTGGGATGAGAGTGGTAGTGGTCGGCGACCACAGTCATCAATTTGCGGTGACAGCGACGACGACAGCCGACGGTCGATGACGGTGGCGATGACGTCAATGATTGACATGTTGATACAAGAAAAAGAAGGGATGAAAGATGAGAAGAATAAATAAGGTCATTTTAGAAAATATCTTTTTTATAAATTCCCCTCAGGACCCACATTCCACGGTGAGAATTATATTCCCACAAAATGAGGAAATTTGATTCTCATGAGTATTCCCGAGAATATTGAGTAAAGTTATGTCAAACACCGAGAATTTCAATTGAAATTTAGAATTTCAGAGTAAATTCAACCAAATGCACCTTTAATTTTGCCCTAATTACGACATAATATTGGCATAATGTTAGCAAAGAATCATAATTTCAAGACTTGAAATATCGCCTGTACCGATATTTTGACCCGATATTGATACTACCAATATGACCCAATATAACTGAAATGATACTCAATATTGAATATCAGTACAATAAGACAAAACAACTAGATGGCCAATATTGCCAATTTTCGACAACAATATCATGTGATTGACATTGATATTGATACGAAGATTTCAAACTATGCATAATACTTGTCTTTTGCTATTGTGTGTGCATGTTTACAAATCAAAAAGACTGAAGTCGTTCGAAAGGGAAGGAAAGAAGACGAGTCGATTAGGACATTTGTAGCCACTGAAATACTCCTTTTAATTTTCTTTTTTCACTTGCATTGGGAATGTTTAATCAGAAAAGGGAGTGGAACCTTAAAAAATAACTAACTGTATAAATTACTTACTCCTCATTCTCTATTGAGTCAGAAAAAAAGGGTGTATTGCATCCAATATTTATACACTCCTCTTAATTTGCTTTTTACACTTGCCATAGAAAGGGTTAATATGAAAAAGGAGTGAGAACATAAAAAACAACTAATTGTATAAAACACTTAATTACTTCTTTCTCTATTGGAATTTGGAGCTAACAAAAGAGTTATTTCATGAGAAATGACAAAAGACAACAAATCCCAAATGTCATTTCTATCTTTCATTTTTTTTATCTCTAATGATAAATCTAGTAAGATAAAATCTTTCTAGTTTTTTTTCCTTCTATTGCATTTCTTTATTAGTATTTCTCTTCTTTTCTATGAAATACTTCTCTGTTTTTTCCTCCAAAAAGGGTTTAGATCTGTCAAGAAATGCAAGTTGAAATTTTGTTGTTAGTGTCGGTTATTTTGGGTTTAAATGGCTAGATGTTGCAGGATGCTACAAGTACAAAACCGAAACTCTTTATTCTGGTGTGGACCCAATATTTTACCACAATTGTTACTAGCATAAGAGTATTAGCACATATAATGCACATGTTAAGAAAAATACTTACTATCTTGATGGGGAAAAAATTTAAATGAAACAACTATTTAGATGAAATTAATATATTTAAATATTTAATATATATCTCAAAAAGATAATTTATTAATTAAGTAATCAAACATTTAATTTCGTAACTATGAACTTGAATGAAATGTGGCATAAAAGCAATTGAAAGATATTTAAAAATTGGGAATAATGACATTCAAAATAAGGGTTTTAATGTGAAATATGATATTAGTAAAGTAACATTATTATTATTTTTTATTTGTTTTAATATGTAGAGAGAGTCATGAGAGCAAATCGCAAGGCAACTATTGGTGGTCAAAGAGTTTGCATTAAAATAATAATAATAATAAAAATAAAGACGTTGAAATGGCCAATTTCTAAAATCTCAATTTTTAACATACATGTCTAGCTTAACATTTTCTTGATCTGGTTCAACAAAAAAGGACCATTGCTTTTTAACATACATGTCTAGCTTAACATATTCTTTATCTGAAGTCATTTGAAAGGTGTTTTAGCACTCTAAATAGTTTGAGATATTCTGATGTTTCAGCCTACTATAGTAGTGAAAAGTACGGCATGTGTTTCATGACACTTATGTTAGTCCCATATTTCAATACAAGGAAGCACTGGACAAGCCTGGAACTACACTAAATGTTAAAAGACCAATACATAGGTAGGAAAAACTACCTTTTCTACATGCAGATTAAGCATATGAACAGACAAGCCTCCAAAAATCTCCTAGAGTATGAATAGCTTGAATTACTGCCATTAAGATTAAAAGATGCATAATATATCCTTATTGCATCCTGAAGTTATTCAATATGCATTCTGCCCCAAGCAAAATATTGCATCAACAATGAAATTTGCAAGTGTTAGGTAGAACTTCTTGGGGAGGTCAAACAAGATGGGCTTTTATACATTACAATAATATTTTGAGTATGAGACAAATTCAAAGGTGTGTCTGTCTAATATAGCATGCAATTGCTTGCTCCATGATTTGTTAAGTAGCCAATCAATTGAGTATTTTTTTTTTAAAAGAAAGAGAAACAAATCAACAAACAAATTTCATTTATAAATACAAAGAATACTTGATTATTGTGTACTTCAATATTAAAATATGAAAATATGAAATACAATAGTAGTTTAACATGAAAAAAATAGTCTGCTGAATCCTGAAGGTTATTCTAATTAAAATATGAAATATAACAGTAGTATAACATGAAAACATGGTCCATATATAGAATACATGTAACCATAGGCTATAGATGAAATCCAATAAGTGACGTGATAAACAAATTGAGCTAAAAAAGAGACAAAATAGCACCTTTAATATAACAATAAACTTTTCCATAACTTACATGCAAAGAAGGAAATGAAAGAGCATGTATAATAGATTCACTGCCAATTTATCAAATGTCATCTGAATTAGCATGTACGAAATTGCCTAATGTACAGTCCATGGAACCATACATAATCCATCTCATATTTACACAGCTGAAACTAGAAAAATATTCAAATCCATCAAAACACTCGTCCAAGTAAGGATTCTCCTTCCAACAGTTACTAGACTTTTTGCAGTGGAACTTCACCACAAATAAAAGACTAAAAATATCCATTTCCTGAAATGGTTGGGAAAAGTTTCCTTTTACAAGTCCAAGGTTTAAAAGTGGAATGCTGAGATCTAATTAAAAGTTTCAACAAATCCCAATGTACAGACAACTCAATAAAATGAGAGCCTAACCAAGTAGGCAAACATGAAACATAGTGCAAAAGGTTAACTAGAGTAAGACCTGTAGACCGTGCATGACGTCGTGCCATAATCCCCTGTATACCTGAACAGTTCAAACAACCCCAAGTGTCAGTTAATGTTTAGTGGACCATTAAAATATCAAATTCTTCAGAGAAACAAAAAGAAAAGATGGTAATAAAACACAGGTTTCATAGAAATGTATGCAAAACCCCTTAGTGTGCCTTCTCATATATTATGCCATGAATAGAAAGAAAGTCTTTAAATGCTAAAGTTTTAATGGTACGAATTGAATAACCTCATATTTATTCTCAATCATAATCAAAGCTTCACATGAACATTTACGTGCAGGAAAAGAAACAAACAATAAAACTTATAAGAGTATAATGTGAACCTTAGCTAAAACACATTTACTACGCCAGAAGAGATCACAACAAACAGACAAATATATGGCATAACAATTATAGATAATCCACATGTTAAAATTAACCTTATTTTGGGGTGTGTGTGTGTGTGTTGGTGGTTTTGGTGTGTGTGTGTGTGTGTGTGTTGTGTGTGTGGGGGGGGGGGGGGGGGGGGGGGGGGGGGGGGGGGGGGAGTGTCTCAAACTCGAAAACCCAACCAACAAAAATAATAAAATAGACAATGACAGTATTAGATGAATGCTGGGCTTCTGGTTGAAAAATGGATACTTAAATGAAATCATTAAAGACAAACATCATGCTTACATATTGCTGAGGGTAAAGGTAAAGAGTTGATCAAACAATCAAGAACAAGACTTTGAGTACCATAAACCATGATGCCATATTAGGTAAACAACTCAACCAGGAATTAACCCTGATCTCCTCACCAATGAAAAACAATCAGAAGAGGATAAATTAAGCATATGTCTCCTCTTTCATGTCAAAATCACAGATCATGATAGAATGAAAGGATAACAATTCACAAGATTCTTGACAAACAAGCAGATTAACTTCAAAATGAAGTAAGAAGCTACTCGACACCGTTCATTTAAGGCACAAGATCATACAAGTGGCGGGCATAAAGGGGACAATGAGAGAGAAAAGGCATTGAAATTTACTATCCCGAGCCCTAGATGCTTCGTCCCCCATCCATTTCTAACTTAGTCTCCATCTTATCTTATAAATTCATCCCCAAAAAGGGTGACCAATCAAATGTCAATTCTATCAATTCGGCTTGTTTTCCTTTATTCAAAATCTAAAAGGGTTTCACATTTAGACAATTATAAACGAATCAAGATCGGCTAATGATATCTACCTCAAAACAAGAAAATCAAAAATAAATCGCAAAAAGTGAAGAAAATCGACATGATATGTGCTCAAATCAAAAGGAAGGAAAAAGATCGTCAATTATAACTCGATTATTACCTCTGGGGAGAGAGACGGGGGGCGATAGTGTGGCCTCGAGTGAATCGACGGCCAAGTGAAGAGAGAGAAAGAGAAATAGGAGAGGGTTTTAAGAGAGTGAAGCAAAACGTGGTCTAATGTAGAGACGACCAAATGGGTGAAAAAGAGAGCGCTTCGTCGCGTTTCGGACAGTAACGTGTCGGGTACCGAAGCGGCGCTTCAATTTGGCGGGAGTCGAAATCTTAGGATTTCGAAGCCGGGACCCAAAACGGGTCGGATCCGTCTCGGAAAATTGCATTCCGTTCCGAATTACGATATTTTCAAATATTAACTAACTCAAATTAACACCTAAAATACTCACTAATTCGAATTAAAATGAGAGCAATACCTGAAGAGATTCGATCGGAGGGGGGAAGATCTAGGGTTATGGTCATGGAGGATATTGAGGATATAGAGAGATTTGGAGTTACGGTCATGGAGGAGGAAGATCTGCCGGCGACGGACGACGATCGGCAGCGTGAGGGTTTTTTACGGTTAGGGTTTAGGTTTGTAGAGGAGAACAAGGCTGAGATGCTGCCGTCGCCGGGGGGCGACACAGAGAGAGAGAGAGAGAGCTCCCACTCACAGTCGCCGGTTGCGAGAATGAGAGAAGAGTGAGCGAGAGAGAGAGCAGAGGGGGAAATGGCGGGGTTTTGTTATGGGAAATGGGTTTTTGGGATTCTTCATCTTTCCCCCCAAAAAAATTCATCTTGGCGCCTAGGGGAATTCACCGGGTCGGGTTTGGTTCGAAAACTGAGGACCCAGAAACCGGGTGCAGATGATTTTGTCCCTGAACCCAATATAAACCGGGGGAAGAACCGACCCGTTTTCGGCTGGAATGGTTCTAAATTTTTATTACATGTAAATCCTGAAATTGAAATAAAAAGTATATACAGTTTATGAGTTTTATTGCAAATTTGATTTTTTGCAAGGATTATTGAAAAGTGGGACTCATGCTTCCTCGGTATTTTTAAGACAATGCTGAATGCGCGATTACTCGCATTGAATATCTATAATAGTGTGCGGATACTTTCGTGTTGTTTTAAAAGAAACTCCTGAAGAATCCCACATGCTTCTTTTAGGGGAGAAAAAAAATGAATAATCTAAGTGTGCATTATGTGAAAGAAAATCTCACATTATTTTGTGTTTCTTTGTTTTTACAAATTCCATAAATATTAGCCTGACATCCTTTTATAACTCTCACGCGATAATGGATTCATTTCATAATAAATAAATATGTTTCATTTTAATATGTTGAAAATGTTACGAGAGAAACTATTTTTTTTCCTCAAGGACCGGTGCTCTTATTCGCCTTTGTCTTTTCCTCCGATCTTTTTTTTCGAGCAAATGTAAACGCTTCCATTGCTTTTGCTAGCATCACGGGATCTCTACACCGGTGCTGTCATTGTTAAGGTAAAACTATAGGGGTGTCAAACGGGGCCGGGCCAGCTGGCCCGGGTCAGGGGGCTGGCCGTGCCTGCCCCGCTTGCTAAGCACTGGCCGGCCCAACCGGTCCCCTTGGGGACTCAGATCCGACACGTGACCTGACAAGGCCGGATCCGGGCCAAATATTTTTAGAAAAAATAAAAAATATTATTATACACGCTAAATATGTTTTTTCTCTCTACTATTTACACAAGTGTTGGGTAGTGCAGTTGGTGATCACACTTGTCGCACTGACACAATTGAGGTCGGAGGGGCGGCAGAGGTGGAGGGGTCAGAGGAAGGAGCGGGGGGCGGTGGAGGGCGGGAGAGGTAAGAGGGCAAGCGGGTATGTGCCTAAGCGGGTCATGCTCGTGCAGATTACCGAGTCGGGCTGACCAGTTGACATCTCTGAGTACTTATACATCTTTATCATTATTGCTGCTATTGTCATCATCATCTCCATCGCTATTGCCACTAGTATCACCCCGTGTTACCACATATTGTAACGGCCACGTTATTATTGTCGCATCACAGTGACTGCATATTCATCACTATTGTACTCTAGTATATTGTCGCATCAGTCGAACTTTCATTTTTTTATCCCTATTTTATGTTGCCAATGTGCTTACTATGGGCCTGTTTGTTTTTCTGTAAGTGACCGCAAGTCATAAGTTGTGAAATGAGAATGGAAAATGTTACGCCCCGCTTCTCAAAATATGTGAAAACAGAGTCGTGACGAGAGTCGGCAACGTATATACGTAAAGAGAAAAACCCCACGTATATACGCTAACCTAACTTAATCTGAACAAGCTATATAATCACTATGAAGAATTAACTTCACTGCAATAATACATATAATGTCTACGCATAATCTCGGATGAAATAAGAAATGGAATAGAAGCTAAGTCTGATATACATGAATCAAAAAATAATAGCAGAAATAAAGAAAGATAATAATATCAGAATAAGTAGAGAGACTCCAGCTCCTCGCAACATGTACGATCTCAACGAAACATGATCAATAACATGAAACGCTAGTGTCTGGACGTACAAATACAAGATCGTCAGGAAGCGACCTAAAGAGAGTGTAAGAAAAAAAAAGAAGGTGCTCGTGCATATAAACATTATGTACATGAAATGATAACATATAGTGGAATGGAAGACATGAATAAAACATTAATAAGAAGAGAGTATGATATAATTAATGTCAATCACCATAGTACAAGTATCATGATGACATGCAATACCTAACTTCAGGAGTAATGAGATCAATATAGTATACAATCATGTGTCAGGTGTCTATATATGAGTACAGTCAGGTGAATATAGTCAACAACATTACATGATACAGTTTAATATTATTAATTATGTCAGCAAACACCAATTGCCACATATAATAGACACATCCCATACTACGCTTACTACATGTGTCAATCAGGGTCCTAAATTATTAAAACTGTTTGGTTTGAGATATTGTCCATACTCTAGGTGGGTTCCGTACATACCCGGAATCACGGCCCAATCACCTGGCGCTGAACCAGGTCCTACCGCTAGGTGGTTAATTAAATTAACAATATGAGCAATACGGGATGTCAGTCATCCCCCGGAATCCTACAGTAGAACCGTATCTCGGCTGCGCAACCTGCATCTTAGGTCCACCCAAGTCTCCATCAATTTTCTCAATCCTAATATAAGTTGTCCATTTACATTATTATTTAGATCAATTAATGTCCATATTATTTCGATTATTGGGACGATATGGTGACAGTAACAATATCAATGATGTAACAATAACAATGTGAACAATATTACCATGTAAATGGTAGAACAATATAATAATACATGTGTTACGATCTGACAATATTTTTCCAGTAACTTTCAATAACATGAATACAATAACAAGCTCGAATACTGCTCAATAGATAGTCTCATTTAGAACTGATCAATATTTCATCTACCTGAACTGCAAATAACAGTAATTGATCCATCGATATCAAGTATCACTCAACGTCAAGGTATCTGGTACAGTAAACTATCCCCTCAATAAATTAATAACCAGCCGATCTACTCTAATTCTCTAAGTCATTAATATGTCTCTCCACTAAATCACTGATGTATACAAGTCTCAATATCTAAATAAATACTCTTCATCATATCTAAAATAGTCATCGCTATCTAAATTTAATCCAGATCATCGGTCAACCCTCAGTTTCATCAAACTCAACCAAAAGGATACAAATTCAACGTAACTAATTGAATGTGCAAACGTATAATCCACTAGTTCTGGTCAGTCCAGTCAACATACATATTTCTCAATTCAAAGTCAACTCCACTCCAATCGAGTTACTGACAAGTCTAAATCTAATATCCCAACTTTTAATAAAGAATTTCCTATTTAAACAATCATCAACATTCAATTAACTTTTCATCTAGTTCATCTCCAACAAAGAAGAATCAAGTCTGATAAATAACTTATATAAGTATCCACATATCGAAGTATGATCACAACTAATCATCATCAAGCCTCAATCAGATTACAGTTTAAATACATTACATCAGGATCCGAATTAAAGTAGTAGAATGACTAAATATGAACTGAGAAAATAGCTAATATCACAGTACTAGAATACCGAGTCTAAATATCCTTAAACATCAAATATACCACTGATTCATCATCACCAAAAACCAACTCTCCCGCATCATAATAATCTGTAACAATTAGTTTACTACATAATCCACTATTCTAATTAATCTAGTCTGCTACCAATCCTAAGTCAACTCAACTTCAATTAAGTCCATCAAAATATTCAAGACAGTATAATTTCAGACATTCTTAAACTCTAAGTCAATTTACACTGATCAGTCCTAATATCTGGTGCCAATACAAAAGGCCTAATTTATTAATGAAACATCTCATTTAATTGATCCTCAAATTTGCATTGCAATTCTCATCCTAATATCACCAACAAGGAAAGTCATAACTAATACTCGCTAGCTTAGAATACCAGAACAAAATAATAACAGTATTGATGACAGAGTAACAATATATCCATAAACAATATGAGAGCATCATGATATAACAATAGTTGCCAGCGTGAAGAAAATAATGCAGAATAATATATACCTTCGCACGAAACAATAAAATAAGATATTGAAATTGAAATAGACCAATAAACACTTACATGAAATGACGCAGTTTTAGACCCGAATCGCCATCTGATCTCCACTGCACGAACTGGTACAGATCTCCAGATCATTCCATGGATCGGTCTTCGAATCACCAGTGTATTAGGTCCAGAACAACTCAAATCTGAATCTCCTGTAACGGGTCCGGATCTCACTAAACGGGTCTGTAACGCTGCAACACGCAACCCAACCCACACTATTATACCCAAGCATGCGTACATACACATACATACACTCTTATATTTACTTATTATATATACACACACTCACATATACATTCACACACTAACATAAATACCTATACATACTTTACACATTCGCACACTCTTGCATTCACACATACACAAAATAATAAACTCACACACATTAATTAATCTACACACACAAATATATAACACTCACATATATATTATTACACATGCAATATTTATACATTCAAATACAATATGCAAAGAAGAGGAGGGAGAGAGGACTCACGGCCAGGGGAGGAGGGCATGACCTGGAGAAGGCCGAGCCAGAGCTCGCTGGAGGGGACGGTAGAGGCCGACGGAGAAGGCGGACGTTGCCGGAGACTCACCGGAGAGGACCGAGGAGTCGCGGGCACTCGCCGGTGGAGAGAACTTGGCCAAGGCATGATGGGGCTCGGCTGGGGCAGTAAGGGGGATGGAGTCAGTAGTAGAAAATCGCATTCTCTTGACAAAATATTTTTGACTAAAAATTTTTAGTCGAGAATATAATGTAACCTAGAGAAAATATATTTGTTGGTGATATTTAGTTGGAAATATAGTATTCCTGAGAGAACTCAAAGTATTCTTAACAGATTAAAAAATATTCTCGATTAGCTAATTGGATGGTCGGGATTTCATTTTCTTTAACCTAGATATCTAATTTTAAAAAGGAAAGATATTAAAAAAATTATATTCGGTTCTCTCCCAAATTTTTGGCGGTTGCCCAAAAAAATCGCCCTCCCCTGATCTAATATTTCTTCTCGCTTTCGCGCATATACTCTCTCTCAAATATGTCTCTCTCGTGTGTGCGTCTCTCTCTCTCTCTCTCTCTCTCTCTCGTAACAGTCACCATTCGAGAGAGAGTTCTTCAAGAACATCAGAGATCTTTTTTCTTCGGCACTTTTCATCTCCAATCGTAGCCCTCTCTCTAGGTAATCAAAAAACCCTAGCAAATTCTTGGGAAAAAGAACTCTTTTTTATTGCTCTTTGTTTTGTTTATAGATTAATCAGTGGGGGTTAATCTTTGTTTTAAGAAATTGAGTCTTGGATTACGTAGCAGCGAACTTTGTGGAAAGAAGCAATTTTTATGCTTAAGACCTTTCTTCTTCAGCGCTCTTCATCTTCAAACGCTGCCCTCTCGCCAGGTAATCGAAAATCGCTAGCAAATACTAGGAAAAAAGATTAAGTTTTTATGCTGATAGTTGTTCTGTTTGTAGATGAATCATTGGGGGTTAATCTTTATTTCAAGAATTTTAGTTGTTGTATTTTGCGACTGTTAAATATTTGTTCTTTAAATATTTGTTTTGAGAAATTAATTTTGCTGCTACTATGTAGAAAGAAGTAATTTGTATGTTAGAGATTTGTTTGATGGGGACCAGGAAGAACAATTTAATCAACGTGTTCTATTAGTGTTGGGCATTTTCTTTCAATATTTTTAATGGTTATTATTGGGTAGATTTTTGATTAATTTTTATTCAATTTTGATGAACTCTGATGATGTTGCTTATTGTACCTAGCGTTTCTAGTATGATCATTAGTTTCAATATGGCTATATATTGCTTGTGTGTATCCTAATTTATTCGGCAATGCCTTGTTATGATGAAATGAATTTTATAACTAACATCATGAAGAAAGAGGAAAGAAATTATGTTCACCTAAATTATTCATTCTTAGGATATGGACATGTCATGCATGTTTTGAGAGTAACAATAAACTTTCTGGTTGAAACATATTTTCTTTTGCAAATTTAAGATTTTATGATTTTGTTAGTATCTTCGTGCAGTTACGTTGATTCATAATTTTAGGGTTTACTATTTTTTCGAGTTGTGATAAATTAGTGTTTACTATGACGAAATATTTAGGGTTTAATAGTTTCATTAGTATTTTTTTAATATTTTATTTTAATATATTTTATGTGATGACTAAATGAACTATTTGTCTCATGTGACTGTTTCATATTGTTATAACATATTCTGCGAGTGTATTTCTTCTTCTCTCTAGGCATGATATATTCTTATTCTGAATTTTCTTAAGATTAGAATTTTTTTCTCTTTCTAATTTTCAAGTGTGATTTTTCTTAATCAAATAATATTCTACTTGTCATAAATTAATACTACCATTATTTTTATTTAATTACCTTTTAAACTGATTTTTACAGGGGGTCAATACGCCATCGGAAGTTGAAACTTCGAGTGCTGGAATGTCAGAGGCAAGAGAGAATGAAGATGAGGATGCAGTTGGTCTTTGATTGGAGGGTTTTGAAAAATACAAACTTTGGTATTGAGATTTAGAGATTACATTTTATTTTTATGTTTCTACTTTTAGTTGGTGAGAGTTCAAAGATATATGATTTTGAATTTCATATGTGGAAATGGATTCAAGTTTTTTTTGCCTAGTTATCTTGCTTTGGATATTACATGTGTAGATGGTATTCTATAAGTTCCTTTATATGTCAATAAAATATATGAAGACTTTTCTTTTGGTATTCAAAAGTGTTATTAGTTTTGGAACAAGGTACTGATTATAACTTCATTTATATTTGAGACTATACAAGTGTTTGTAATATGTTGGTTATGAGTTGTTGTAAGTTTGTTATGATATTGATGTACAAATGTAAAAAAAATATATTATTGAAATATTTATTGACAAATTTTTTTTTTGGTCAAGAATAACATTCCCGACAAATATTTCTGTTAAGGAGGAGAGTTCCTGACAGATTTTTGATACGGAGTTGAATATCAAATAATGGTTGAGGTTTTTAGTCGGAAATAACATTCCTGACAAACATATTCTTGATAAAATAGATTCTCAGAAATAACTATTCCTAACAAAAATAATCTTTCTAGGATATTCCACCAGGAGTACTCACAAAAATCCATATTCCTAACTTAATATCATTCGTGACAAACATTTGGTCGAGAATGTGCACATTAACGACAAGGGTTTTCCGACAAAATATTTCCGGCCAATATGTGTCAGGAATATATATTCCTGACAAATTGCCAATTACTCCCAACACACTCTAGTTAGGAATACGCCTATTTCCTGGAGTGAGTTCCAGGCTGGGCTGTGGGTGCAAGCCGAGAGGGGAGGATCTCCGAGTGTTGTACAGGGCTGTGGGGCTGTTGGCTCGCGCGAGGAGGAAAGGGCAGGCCTTGGGAGAGACATGACCTGGTTGTGGAGATCCCTGGGGACTGTGCGCCATGGGTTGTGTGCTGGAGGGAGTCGTGGTGTGCTCCGGGCTGGATGCGACATCAAGCATTGAAGGGGAATGCGCAAGCCAGATGTCGGGGGAGGATGCTGTGGGGGTGTGTTGGCACATGGTGGAAGGTTGCCGGGTGTGCGGCATGGGGAACTCGGTAGTGTAAAGATGGGAAGATGGGGATGGCTCCGGCGCAAGGAGGTGGGGCTGGAGTGAAGGGGTGGAGCTCGGCAAGGGGTGCAACGACCATGGAAGATGCTGTTGTTGATGGGCGGGGAAGGTGGGTATGTAGGCCGAGAGGGGAGATCAGAGCACGGCAAAACTCTGGCTGTGGTTTGGCCAAAGGAGGGAGAAGTTGCGCAGATCTGGGGAGGTGGCGTCAGTGTGTATGAGGAGAATGATGAGATGATTGTGATTAATTAGGGTTGGTGTTTAGAGATAAGATGGAGATGGTTATATAGTGGGGTATAGGATACTGGGTAGTGGGTTGGAGTTAATGGGTATAATCTTATTTGGATATGGGTTCAGATAATAGGTAGAGACTAATGAGTTAACGAGTTGTGGAAATGGGTAAAAGGGTGTAACCCCCCGATCCCTGATGTACGTATCACAGTATCAGTACTCGATACGACGTATAAAATTGATTTGACCTTTCTATTAGTCAGATCGAGCTGATTTCAGTTTCAGATATTATTTTTCAATATTTTAGATTTTTCATAATTTTCTGGAATTTCTCTGGATTGTTTTGGAAATCTCTGTAGTCGGTGTCGACCGATACCGAGAACCAGCTCTACCATTTTTAATTCACAAACGGAGTTGTATTTTGATAATCTGCTTTCACCTTATATCTTAGAATCACATTAGCTACGTTTTAGTATTTTTTGGAGATTTTTCTAAATTTATTAAAAATCGGGCCAAACTGGTGTCGCCCGATATCAGCGATACACTCTAGGATTTTTAAATTGTAAACCGGACAATATTTCTAGAATCCGATTTCACATTACTCCTCAGCAGAATATTTGCTATTTTTTATAATTTTTGGGGACTGCTCGGAATTAGTCAAATTTGAACTCATTAAATAATATTAAATTTCTTTTTCTATTTCTTTTCCTTCTTTCTTCTTCTCCACTCTTCTCCACCGCCTAACCCACCGCCTTCTCTCTCTCTTCCCCACTTAAATCTCTCCCGCGCTCTCTCTCTCTCTCCATTCTTCCCCTCTCCCTCTTTCTCTTTCTCTCTCTCTCAATTTCTCTTCTCTCTCTCTATTTATTCTCTCTCTCCATCTCACTGTTCCAGTCAAGGGGTGGGCTTGACCCACGCCTGCGGCCAGGCCACCCCGGTCAAGCGCCGCCGAGGCCGGCGCCTCCGGCCAGGCGCCACCGCGCCTCCCCTCTGGCCGTCGCCGCCCCTCTTCTTCTTCTCCTTTTCTTCTTCTTCTTCTTTACTTTCTTCTTCTTCTTCTTCTTCTACTGTCAAACTGTAACCCCCTGCTCCCTGATGTACGTATCACAGTATCAGTCTCGATACGACGTAAAAATTTGACTTGACCTCCTTGGTAGGCTGATTGAGCCGATTTCAGTTTCAAAATTATTTCCTAATATTTTCGATTTTTCAGGATTTTCTAGAATTTTTCTGGATTATTTTGAAAAATCTCCGTTGTCGGTGTCGACTGATACCGATAATCGGCTTTACGATTTTTATTTCACTAATGGCGTGGTATTTTGAGAATCCGCTTTCACTATGCATCTTAGAATCGTGTTATCTACGTTAGGGTATTTTGGGGATTTTTCTGATTTTATCGAAAATCCGGCCAAACCAGTGTCGCCTAGTACCGGCGACATCTTTCAGGATTTTTAACTTGTAAACTGGACAATATTTTTAGAATCCGATTTCACAGTACTCCTCAGCAGAATATTTACTATTTTTCATAATTTTTGGGGACTGTTCGGGACTAGTCAAATTTGACCACATTAAAATAATATTAATTTAATCCTTTCTTTTCTTTCTTTTTTTTTCTTTTCTTTTTTTCTTCTTCTTCTCTTCCAATCAACTCCTTTCTTCTCCCCCAAGCCAACGACCCATTCCCACCGCCTTTTCTCTCTCTTCTTCCCCCTTAAAAATCTCTCTCTCTCCCTCTCTAATTCACAAATCCTCTCTCTCTCCTCACTCTCTCTCTCTCTCCCCCCTTCTCTGTTTCAAGCCAGGGGCGGGGCTTGACCCGCGCCCGCCACCAGAGGTGGCCGGCGCCACCGCGCCGCCGGCTAGGCTGCCGCCGCCAGGGCGCCACCCCCCTTTCCTTTTTACTCTTCTTCTTCTTCTTCTTCTTCTTCTTTTCTTTCCTTTTCTTTTCTCTGTTTCTTTCCTTCCCTCACTCTCACTCTCACTCTCCTCCTCTCTGTCTCGCGGCTAGAGCCGCCGCCGCCGGCGGCCGGGACCGTCGCCGGCGGGGTCCTCCTTGCCGCCGGCCTGCTCTCGCGCAGCAGCAGCAAGGGTTGCTGCTTGTGACTTATTGGGTTCGGGTATAACCCGAACCCAATAAGAGGAGTATTGAGGGGAGGGTTAGGTTTGGAGATAAACCCAACCCATAACCCGTTAGCCCGTACACCCGTATACCAGTTACCGGTTACGTTATCATTCGAAACTTCGGGTTATCGATCCAAACCCGACCCGTATGAGCTCAAACCCGCATCCAAACCCATTAAAGGTACATTTACAGAAAAACCCCTGCGTCTATTTATTAATTGCATTTAAATTTTTTTATTACATATTTAACCCTATTTGTTATGATTTAGTATTCGGGCGATATCGGGAGCATCCGGACTCCGATTTGAACGATTCTGGATCCGTTGCGATCGTGGAAAGAGAGCTACCTTTCCATGGGTAGTTTGTGAGTGTTTTCTTTTATAAATTATATTTTACTATGTTTAGTAACATGGAGTGATATATCTTGCTTATGGATAAAAGACGGTAACGGTTAAGTATTAACTAGTAATGATTGGACATGCATTGTAATAGGAATAACCTAGAAGATTGGTAGGTAATTCCTGATTTAATATAGACAACTCGGACACAGTCATTCTACCTGCACAGCCATGACACCACACTGTCACTAGATATGCATGCTAGACACCGTTACTGTAATTCACAGGACATGTAATAATACACGAGACACGGACTACTATTATTACATGTACTAGTGCTACACATATATGTTACACGGATGATAGCTACACATCTATGTTCCACTAGTATACGGATAAGTACCGCATTTCCATTAGTGTTATCATCATTACACGGATACTGTAGTTCACCTTACATGATATTAGACCTGACCATTGTTATTACATGTACATGTTGCACCGATACTATGACCCGTCACACTCTTATTTCGTATTCATGTCCCACCGATATATATACATGCACCACTTCACGGATACTCGTTACACAGACAACACTACTACATATGCTCACCGCACAAGTGTACATGCATGTATGGTTTCTTTATTCTTATAATATGGATCCCCTTTCGTATTATATGTATTATTGTGCCATGTTACCGTATTCATGTTATATGATTGTTACCTATTACTGATATGGATATTCCCGTTACTGGACATGAGAGCTGTTGATATGCGAGATGTGGAATCCCACATCTATTGTTCCCGTTTCCCGTTATATTGTTTCCCGTTATATTGTTCCCGTTCCCGTTATATTGTTCTATGCTATCACCAGAGCTCAGGTCCAGTTAACATATTACCGTATCATGTACTGTATTTGTTCTTGTTACCTTGTATACTTAACATATCAGGTCATAAAGATAACTTGGGGATGGGGGAGACTTGACGGTTGATTAGGTCATATCGGGTGAATGTACTGGATCCATATTGTTTGTCCCACTGCAGGGGACGGGGTAGTGCTGGCTACCATCTGTTACTCATGAGCTCCCGTTATTGTTTTAGCTCATTGAGTTTCCCGTTACATGTTACAGCCCTAGCGGCTGGCCCTGGTCTCAGCAGCCAGGGATCTGGTAAGGCCGTTGTCCCGGGTATGCACAGGATACACCCACCCGATAAGAGCTCTTCGACCATAGGTTTCCAAATAACATAATATAACAGTATACACAATAGTGACGTCGGGAATACTTGTTATTTGGTCACTCTCTCGTTTGGATAATAGTACCCGTAGGCCATGTCCGGATGGGTTCGACTGGAGTGGCGGGCTCCAGTATGAACTGCCAGTGGTATGGAACACTGGAAGAGATTGATTAAAATACCAGGTGGTACTGATTGCTACTATTGTATAAATGACATGACTTGCCTGATACATGTATACTATTGTGTAGATGTACTTGTTCCTGTTCATGATACTTTATCCAATATCATGTTACCTGTATACTTGTTCCTTTCCCTGGTACATGTTACACTATCTGTAGTGGCATACTCCTCATGCACATGTATGCTCTACATTGCATATATTCTATTTGCTGCATCATTACTGTATATGCACACAACAGTATTATGGTTATAATGCATATGCCCATCTACATGTTCACTCCTACCACGTCACCACTCGCATGTTCGTTTCTATCACGTCACCATTTATTTTATAAACTGGACACGACTATAGACATGACCCGATGATAACCGGTTAGGTAGTGATGGTAATAAAAGATGACATGTTTATCTATTTCTACTGCTTATTATATCCTTATTATATGGTATCACTAGTCCCACATTATGTATTCTATTTATCGTGCTTGTATTACTATTGTATATATTACTGCCTCCTTCATTTACCACTCACTAGGTCGCTTTCTGACGACCCTGGGTTTGCGTGCCCAGGTTGAGATCCGGTTACCGTATTATCAGATAGTGACTTGGAGTCACATAGGAGACTCTTCATCGAGGTCATTCATAGGTATCGTTGTGTTTTATTTCTGTTATTATATTTCTCCCAGTTTTCCTATCTGTTATGATCACTCACCTCTTTCTGCAGGTATTCTTGTACTTAGTTCATGCTGGAACTCATGTATATATGGTGGTCATTTACTGTACTGAGGCTTAGCGTACGTACGTGAGGGTTTTCGCCTGCGTATGTACGTCGCCATAACGTCCCCGTACCTGCGGGATCGGGGCGTTACACAAACTCTCTCTCTCTCACCCTGTAACCCCTTACTTCCTGATGTACGTATCATCGTATCAGTACGCGATACGGCGTATAAAATTGCTTTGACCTCCGTGGTAGTCCGATTGAACTGATTTCAGTTTTAAATATCATTTTCTAATATTTTAGATTTTTCAGAATTTTCTGGAATTTTTCTGGAATATTTTGGAAAATCTCCGTAGTCGGTGTCGACCGATACTGATAATCGGCTTTCCGATTTTTCTTTCCCAAACGGAGTCGTATTTTGAGAATCCGCTTTCACCATGTGTCTTAGAAGCATACGATCTACGTTAAGGTATTTTTAGAGATTTTTCTGAATTTATCGAAAATCGGGCCAATCAGGTATCGCCCGGTATCGGCGATACACTCCAGGATTTTTAATTGGCAAACCAGATAGAATTTTGTCTAACCGTGTTCACATTACGTTTCAGGATAATATTCTCTATTTTCTTTAATTTTTGAGCACCGTTCGGAGCTGGTCGATTTTGGGCCAATATAATAATAATAAGAAATTAATATTTTAATTTTTTTCTTTTCCTTTCTTTTCTTTCCTCTCTCCATTTCGCTGGAGAGTTCCCTACCGCCTCTCCACTGCCTCTTCTCTCTCTCCCCTATAAAAATCTTTCCCCTCTCTCTCTACCACCCAATCTCTTTCTCACTCTCTCTCCTCTCTCTCTCTCCTCTCTCTTCTCTCTCTATCTCTCTCTCAAAGCTCTCTCTCTCTCTCTCTTTATAGCCCCTCTCTCCATCTCTCTCTCTCTCTGTAGACCGGCGCCTCCCCTTCCGGCCGCCGCGCCCCGGCCCGGAGCGCCCCTCCGGCCGCCAGCCGCCATGGCCGCGCAGCCGCGCGGCCATGTCCAGGGAAGCCTTTGCTGCCCTGCCTTTTCCCACTCCCCCTCTCTTTTCCTCTCTCCCCTTTCCCCTCTCTCTCTCCCCCTCACCCCTCTCTCTCTTGGCCGGGCCTGAGCTGCCGCCGGCGGCCGGGACCGCGGCCGGCCAGCTGGGCCGGCCGGCCGGCCGCGCAGGAGCAGCAGCAGCAAGCTGCTGCTGCCGCTATTGTTTTCTTTGTGGGTTTGGGTTAAGCCCAAACCCATTAAGCCCTATTGGGTTTAATTGAAACCCATTAACCCGTTTACCCTCAACCCATCACTTATGTTAGTGGGTTCGGGTATTGGATGTTGACCCGACCTGTTATGAGCCCAAACCCGCATCCAAATCCATTAAAGGTAATCTTACAGAAAACCCCCTGCTGCATTTTATTAATTGCATTTGAAATATTTTTATTACATATTTAACCCAGTTCTATTACTTTTAGTATTCGGGCGATATCTGGAGCATCTGGACTCCGAATTTGACGATTCTGGATCCGTTGCGATCGTGGGAAAGAGAGCTACCTTCCCATGGCTAGTTGTGAGTGTTTTCTTTTTCTAAATTATAGAAATTATATTTTATCATGTTTATTATCTTGGTTGGTTGCCTAATTAATAAAACGTGATTATCGGCAAATCATTATAATTATTAAACACTAAATTTCATTGTTGGGAAACCCCTGTAGTCCCCGTAAGTAAAACATACTGATAGATACCTGATCTGGATGATTGGCTAATTAACGAGATTTCTGAAGTTAATAATGTTCCGAAGTAAAGCTAGTCTCTAAATGATAATTAAAATAGATTATTCTGTTTCATAATTTGGTGGCACCTACCGTATTCAGAATATAGGAATCGTTATTCTTATTAGCAGTAGTTAACACTCGAGTAGATGCTATTACCCCAGACGCTAACATTAGTATTCACACTATGACTTGGACTTGGATATCCTATCACACGGGATACTGTTATCTCATGTACATGTAACACTGTTACACAGATCCTCTTACAACCAACACTATGTCCCACCGGTACATAGATACGCCGATTCACTAGACGTGGTTATTTCATTACTGCTACTTGCATATTGTCACTCTGCCATGGATACGCGATACTGATAGTTCATGTGCTAGTATCACCGTTGCACAGTTACTATGTTGCGTCACACTATTATTTCGTATTCATGTGTATATATATCTATATATATTGTTATCATCGTTACATGGATTCTCGGCATCCCTGTTACACATGCATACATGGTTTCTCTATTCTTGTCATGTGGATTACCGTTCATATTGCATGTCATACTCATGTATTCCTGTTACATGATTGTTTCCCGTTACATCTATTGATATTCTTGTTATTGATATTCCCGTTACTGGACATGAGAGCTGTTGATATGCGATATGTGGAATTCCACATCTATTGTTCCTGTTTCCGTTATATTGTTCCTGTTTCCCGTTATATTGTTCTATGCTATCAACAGAGCTCAGGTCCAGGTCCTGTTATCATGTTACATGTATCATGTACTGTATTTGTTCTTGTAATATCAGATCATAAAGATAACTTGGGGATAGGGGAGACTTGACGGTTGATTAGATCTTATAGGGTGATGTACTGGATCCATATTGTTAGTCCCACTGCAGGGGACGGTAATGCTACCTACCAATTACTCCTCATGAGCTCTCGTTACTTGATTCATGCTCCCCTCTTAGCGGAGGGCCCTGGTCTCAGCAGCCAGGGGTTTGTTTAAGGCCATGATCCCGGGTATGCACGGGATACACCTACCCGATAAGAGCTCTTCGACCATTTGGTTTCCAAGTAACATAATAAAACAGTATACATAGTAGTGACTATGTGATGTCGGGAACACTTGTTATTTGGTCACTCTCTCATTTGGATAATGGTACCCGTATGCCATGTCCGGATGGGTTCGACTGGAGTGCGGGCTCCAGTATGAATGCCAGTGGTATGGGACACTGGAAGAGATTGATTAAAATACCAGGTGGAACTGATTGCTACTATTGTATAAATAACATGACTTTCCTGATACATGTCTACTATTGTTTAGATGTACTTGTTACTGTTCCTGATCATTTATCCGCTATCATGTTACATGTATGCGTTGTTACTTTGTCTGTTTCATGCTATACTTTCTGAGGTGGCGTACTACTCATGTACATGTATACTTTGCATTATTATATTCTATTTTGCATTGTCTATATGCTGCCTAGGCACAACACAGTAGGATGATTATGTTGCATACTTCATCTACATGTTCATTTCCATCACGTCACCACTAACATGGTCATTTCTATCACATCACCACTAGACAACACTATTTATTATATCAACTGGATACGACTACAGCCATGACCTGATGATAACTGGATAGGTAGTGATGGTATTAAAAGACTGACATGATTATATATTTTCTACTGCTTATGATATACTTATTGAAATACACCTAGAGGGGGGGTGAATAGGTGTGATTGCTAATCTAATGATCTTTTTAAACTTAGTATGATGAATGATGCAACGATCTCTCAAAACAAGATTATGAGCCGAATACCCCGTGAGAGGTTCTGAACTCCTCCTCCCAATTCCCCTTTAAATGGGTTAGAGGTGCGCAATGCAACCTTGTTGTATGAGATTATGATCGATCAAGGCAAGATATGATGGATGAATGGTGAGATGCACACAAGTATTACAAGCTTGAAATAAAAGCACAAATAAAGAAACAAGATCACAAGCAAGTAATTGAAAGCAATAAAGTGCAAGAGAATTTAAAGACAAAATTGACGCAAGGCAATCACAAATACAAGAAGTTTGTTTCGAGGTTCGAGCCACCGCTCTACTCCCCGCCTTCACCTCCGTGAAGGTTTCCACTATCCACCGAGGACGCCTTACAATGGTCTACCGAAGACCGGAGCACCGAGCTCTTACAAAAACCTCTACCGAAGAGGTGTCTCCACAAGAACAAGGATCACAAGAACAATAGTGATCTCCACAAAATCACAAAACTCTTTCCCAAACTCTTTTACAATCTCTCACTCTTTTACAACTTTTCTATAGTATGAGTAAAGGATTTTTGGCTCTATGAAGTGTAGTGAGAAAAACTTCAGTTGTAGAGTGATATTAGCAATCAAACACAACTGAAAAACAAGCTTAAAAAGAATTGGAATTGGAAGCTTTGAAAACTATTTTTCTTCTCCTTTGAAAAACAATGAAAACTTGGGATTTTTCTTGGTAAATAGTAAGGACCCATTCCCCTCTATTTATAAGGAGAGAATAGGTTAAAAACAATTTCTTTACACCTAATTTGGCCTGAAAAAGGTCTCCAACAACTCTCAAAAAGTCTGTTAAAATAGAAAATAAAACAGATTTCAGAATTGCACCAAAGAGGAAAGAGCCGTTGGGCTCTTGCAGGCGTAGCGGTCGACCGGTCGGTCGACCGTTTGCCCTGTTGGCAAAAAGCCGTTGGACTCCGGTCGACCGTTTCCTTCAAAGGAAAAACAGTTTCCTTAAGGCGGTCGACCATCCGGTCGACCCAAACAAACCGAGAGTGGACCTGCTTACAGTCGGTCAACCGGGGACGTCGACCGACAGACGTGCACAAACGTGCACGTCCTGGCACAGGCGCCGGTCGACCGGGCGGTCGACCGGTCAGCCTGAAATAGGGAAAATCAGTATTTTTCTGACTTAGGAAAATTTTGTAAAATAGTTTTGGGTTTGAACAATCTTAAGTATCATGCTAGTAGGGGTATATGCACATGATCTAAACCTGTTATTTATTTTGTAAAACTTAAGATCATGTAAATATCTACTAAGGCATGAGACAAAAATTAAACATGAAAACTTAAAAACAAAACTTCTCATTTTAGCAAAAACAAATTGTGTATGTGTATCCTAGAGCCAAATATCCAATACTCAAACTTTAACATTCTATTCTTACAATGATTCTAAAGACTTCAAGTTCTTCAAGAGGGGCTTTCTCCATATGATCTTCAAACTTGCATCTTGAGCCCAAATTGAGTTGACTTGAGCCCAAAGCACCTTCCTTTAGGGAAGAACTCTCTCTAGTTGAGATAGAATCCTGAAACAAACTTAAACAACAAACAATATTAGTACAAATAACTAATATGTTTTGTAATCATCAAAACACACTAAAACGGGTGATTGTAACCTTGGGCCAACAATGTCCCCCTTTTTGATGATGACAAAACATATAAGTTATTTTTAAAAATGTAAGAAGAGCTGGAAAGCTCCCCCTCAAATAATGCTATGTAAAAAAAATGACTATGCGTACATGAAGTAATGAAGTATTGAAAACACATGTTTTGTCAAAACTTTAAATACCAAAGGGGTTAAGGGTTAGCAACAAACAAAACAAACAAGCTTTAAATACCTTTCTCTCCCCCTTAAACTTATACTTTTTCTCCCCCTTTTTGTCATACATCAAAAAGGGTTAACCAAAACAAAATAAAAGTTTTTCTGTAAGAATCCATAATGCAAACATTCAACTCACCACAAATAAAGGAGAATCTAGCATAATCTAATGGTTTAGTAAAATATCGGCAAGTTGAAAATCGGTGGAAACATAATCAATGTCAATATCACCTTTCTCATAATGATCTCTAAGAAAGTGATACCTAATGTCAATGTGTTTGGTTTTACTATGTTGATTTGCATTCTTTGTCATGTGAATAGTACTAGTATTATCACAAAATATTTTAACATGATCAAAGTGTAAATCATAGTCAAGGAGAGTATGTTTCATCCAAAGAACTTGTGCACAACAAGCTCCGGCTGCAACATACTCCGCCTCGGCGGTTGATAGGGCTACCGAATTTTGTTTTTTTTTGACCAAGATACAAGACAATTACCTAGGAATTGACATGTTCCTTGTGGTCTTCCTATCTACCCTACAACCCGCATAGTCGGCATCCGAAAAACTCTTCATTTCAAATAATCCGGTTTTAGGATACCACAAACCCATTTCAATAGTGCCATTAAGTTATCTAATTATGCGTTTAACCGCAATTATGTGAGATTCTTTAGGACAAGATTGAAAACATGCACAAAGACGAACGGAAAACATAATATCCGGCTACTAGCCGTCAAATACAATAAACTACCTATCATGCTTCTATAAAGTTTAATGTCTACACTTTTACCTTGTTCATCCTTGTCAAGCTTGGTAGTTGTTGCCATGGGAGTTTTGCTTACTTTAGATCCTTCAAGCCCGAACCTTTTGATTAATTCCTTTGTGTACTTGGCTTGATTGATGAAGATCCCATCCTTCTTTGCTTGATTTGGAAGTCCAAGGAAATAGTTGAGCTCCCCCATCATAGACATTTCAAATTCATCCTTCATGCATGATTCAAAAGCTTGGCAAAGAGATTCATTAGTAGAACCAAAAATAATATCATTAACATATATTTGCACAATGAGATATCATTTTAACATGTTTTGTAAACAATATGGTGTCAATTTTACCTTTTTTAAAACCATTTGAAATTAAAAATGAAGAAAGTCTTTCATACCAAGCCCTAGGGGCTTGTTTCAAACCATAAAGAGCTTTATCTAATTTGAATACAAAATCCGATGTGTAAGATCAACAAACCCGGGGGGTTGTTCAACATACACCTCCTCTTCAATAAAACCATTTAGAAAAGCACTTTTAATATCCATTTGAAACAATTTAAAATCTTTATATGAGGCAAATGCTAGTGTCATCCGTATGGCTTTAAGCCGTGCTACGGGTGCAAAGGTTTCTTCAAAATCGATCCCTTCGATTTGAGTGTAACCTTGGGCAACTAACCTAGCTTTATTCCTAACAACGTTACCCGATTCATCCAACTTGTTCTTAAAGATCCACTTAGTACCAATTGTTGGACTATCGTGGGGCCTAGGAACAAGGTGCCAAACTTGGTTGCGCTCAAATTGATTGAGTCCTCTTGCATGGCTAGCAACCAATATGAATCGGCCTCGGCTTCGAGGACGTTCTTGGGTTCAACATGTGAAATAAATGCATAATGTTCACAATAGTCATGAAGTTTAGAGCGAGTGGTTACCCCTTTTGATACTTCACCTATGACGAGGTCCTTGGGATGATGAGGATTGTATCTCTAACCCTTTGGAAGTTGTTGAGTAGGCTCCACTTCATTTGTTTGATTTTCATTTCCTTGAGCCTCTTCTACTTTAGCTTCACTTCCTTCATCATCTTTTGGCTTGTCTCCCATAGTAGTAGTATCCTCCAAGGTCACTTTCTCCAAGCCTTCATCCAAAGCATCTATTTCTATAATATTCTTACAAACAAGTTAGATTCTTCAAACTTAACATGTATAAATTCCTCAATAGTCAAAGATGATTTATTGAAGATTCTATAAGCTTACTTGTATTAGAATACCCAACAAAAATTGCCTCATAAGCTTTAGCATCAAATTTTCCTAAATTATCTTTAGTATTTAAAACAAAATATTTGCATCCAAAAACTTTAAAATATGAAACATTTGGTTTTCTAGAAAAGTACATTTCAAAAGAAGTTTTTGAAGTATTTTTACACAAGAAAACACGATTTGATATATAGCATGATGTATTTACGGCCTCGGCCCACAAATAATGTGGTAGACCATATTCACTTAGCATTATCCTAGCCATCTCTTGTAAGGTTCGATTTTTCCGTTCAACTACTCCATTTTGTTGTGGAGTTCTAGGACAAGAAAGTTCATGTTTAATTCATGTTCTTCACAAAAAGTGGTAAAGGGTAGGTTAATGAACTCACCTCCCTATCACTTCTTATTCTTAAATTGAAGACTCTTTTTCTTTTTCAACTCTTTTCTTAAAAGTTTGGAAATATGAAAATGCTTGATTTTTGTGTTTAAGAAAAAAAAACCCAAGTAAACCGTGAAAAATCATCAACCAAAACAAAATGCAAATCTATTCCCACTTAGACTTTTGGTTTGTGTAGGGCCAAATAGATCCATATGGATTAACTCCAAAGGACGTGATGTCATGATATCCTTAATTGACTTGAAAGAAGACTTAGTTTGTTTCCCAAATTGACATGCGTCACAAACTCGGTCCTTTTCAAAACTCAAATAAGGAATACCTTTCACCATTTCCTTTGTGTTTAACCTAGATATGTGGTCAAATGAAATATGGCCTAATCTTCTATGCCACAACCAAGAGTCGTCATCGAGGGCTTTTAAACAAGTAATATTACAAGACATATTAGACATATCTATCATATAAACATTACTTTCACGAAAACCGGAAACACACAAGTATTAGAAATTCTATCAATTACTTACAAGCTATATGATCAAAAATAACATCAAAACCTTTATCACAAAGTTGACTAACACTCAAGAGGTTATGCTTGAGTCCGTCAACTAAAACTACATTTTCAATTAAAGGGGATGTGCCAAGTTTTACATTACCGATACCGATGATTTTACCCTTGGCATCATCTCCGAAGGTGACGGTGCCACCTTCATGGTATCTTGATAGGGTTGCAAAGTTGTTGATGTCCCAAGTCATGTGCCTTGAGCAACCACTATCAAGATACCACAATCCTCTACGTCGTTGGATTTGGAAGGTACCTACATCATTTAACAAATTCGTTGATTTTGATACCCAAACTTCTTGGGTCCTTGGAAGTTAGTGTTTCGAACCCAAACATTATGATGAGATGCACTTAGTCTATCATAGCAAAAATTGACTAAGTGCCCTTTCCGCCCACAATGTGAACATGAGAACACTCTACCATACATGAATGCATGATGTGTGTGTGGAGTGTGAGCATGTGTGTGTGAAGTGTGAGCATGCCTTGGGGGTTTGCCACGATGTAAAGGTTGTGTGGTATGAACATGGGCATGAGCATGGTAAACATTTTTCTTAGGGGCTTGTTTCTTAGGAAACATAGCCTCTAACTTCTTTTATCAAATTCACACTTTTTCAAAACAATTCCTAATGAGTCTATTCTTTCTTTAAGCATGGTAATTTCATTTGTGTCAACTTGTGGAGACTTCCCTTTACAAGAAATCTTATACTTGTCAAAGTCTTTTTGGGTGGAAACAAGAGTGGAAAGTGTTGACACTTAAAAAAGACAAGATTCTCATTGGTCCGAACGATGTCTAAACTTGTTGACATTTACAAAAGACAAGGGACAGACGAGCTGAAGACCAGTTTCACCCACCTCCAAGGGACAAGGGAGCGGTTTGGACTCCACTGATCCAGCAAGCAGAACAGTGAACCCGGATTGTTTCTAAACAGACCTCAGCAGGTCTAAAATGCTAGCATTTAGCATTACATTAGCCCAAGGAGATAGCCTCGTCCAGAGCATCGCCAGGAAGCTAACTGATAGCTTCGCCGAAAACCCTCTTTTCGGACTTCGCTAGGAATTGCCTTTAGCTCCGCTATGAGCTTCAAAGCGGGCAGCTCCGCTATCAGCCTGCTATGGTCAACCTTTGACCAATCAAAATCTCCTGATGAGATCGGATTCAATCTAATCAAATCCAATCAGGATTCAAATATGGCAGGTGATTGCCGCAATCTCTTGACTCTCTTGAAACGAGTAGAGGATCAGGGAGAATCTCCTAACAATATGGAAGGATCAAAACAGATCAACCGACTTGCCATTTTCTAGCTCCGCAGAAGCTATCCTAGCCTCACAGTAGGGCTACTTTCCAGATTCAAACAGATTCGGTTCAATCTGTTTCCATATCTTCAAAGGGACGATTATACCCTTGCTCTCCCTATAAATAGCCCGTCAGGGGCACAAAGGAGAGGGATCGATCAATCGAGAGAAATCAACAGAGAAGGAGAGATCGATCAACGGAGAGGCATCAGGAGAGAGAAGACTCCACAAGCAGCGACTTCTTCATAACGCACCGTGCGCTCTCTAATTCAGAGACCTTTCAAAGAAATACTTCTCTTTTCAGGTGGTGATACCCTAGCAACCTCTTTTCTTCAAGGAATCTCCGGAACCAGGCGAGAAGGAATTCCTCACAGAAGGCGGTTTTGAGAAGTAGCAAGAGGGTTCTACCATTCCTCTATTCTCTGATTCCGGAACCAGGCGAGAAGGGAATCTCATCGCTCGCATCGTCAAAGGACAAAGTGGTCGCGCGCTGACCAGACTCCTATCGGCACATTTTCCCAGAATCTCTGAGGAGATCTACTTGTAATCTTTTGAGAATACTTGTAATTTAGCTCCTCAAACCTTTTTTGTAAGTTTTTCCCCCTTTGCAAACATAATGGAAAACAAGATGGCGACTCCGCTGGGGATTGTATTCTCCTCTGCTGAGAATCAAGTGTCGCAATGCGACGAACAGACCTTCGGGTCTATCTCTGAATTCAGAAAAGCCGGTGCATCCAGATCTTCTCTGGCTAAATCTTCAAGCAAAGTCTCTGCGGAGACGGAAAAGGTTCTCTGCAACCTGCCGCAGTTCTCTGGCGCAACAAGGAAACATGCCCGCAGCCCAGATCCTGCACTTCTGAGACCTGGTCATCCAGATCGATCAAGGAAGATTTGAAGAAGTCCTCTCTGGGGTGGCCTGATGC